>JABCKS010000001.1:0-190712 GCA_018851325.1 Termitomyces sp. DKA19
TTGGTGTGAGCTCGGGGCTTGGCATCAGAGCTGGGGCAGGGCAGGAGCAGGTCAAAGACATATGCATAGATGCCATCGAGAATCATGGCGTCTTTAAGCTTCTCGGACCATTGGGTGAAATTTCCATCAGCATGACTGTATTTTGTCCCATCCCACTTGTGGCGGATGACACGTTCTGGCACAGAGGGGGTTGAGGAATCAGTGGCTAATGCAGGGGACATATTTCAGAGCTGTTGAGAGATCATTGAGAGACAAAGAGATCAACGGAGGTGATGCACACGACACGACATGCAGAGATAGGGGTAAGATAAGAGACAATAGGATTGATTGAATCCCGGGTTCAAATGTTCAACACTTTCAGAAAAGTCGTCGAGCAGCAATACCCATAACCTGTTGGAATCCGGGAATGGAGGACTGAGTGGATCTATACATATCAATGTAAGTATGTATCCTCAGTCCGGTATAAGTGACTGTATTTCACTGTACCTATACAGATCAATGTAAGTATGTATCTGCTGGCACAGTAAGTAAGGTCGCTGGCATAATGGATGTAAGCTACTCACCCTCAGTCCGGTATAAGTGACTGAGGGTGCTATCTACGGTGAGTCCAATATATATATGAAGAGGGACAGGGACAATGGTGCATTGTCCTTGATGCGGTAGCGACGGTGCCTGGGCCCGACATATTGTGAAGAGCGGTGCCTGGCCCGACACGGTGAATAGTGTCCGTGGTGGTGTCCGTGGTGTCGAGTTCCGGTCCCCTCCAACACAGATTTCGGTTGATGCTTACAGTTTTCAACATCAGGTACTATGGAAGGGTAAAGTACTACTTCGTCGGCTCTCAAGAGCCGGCGTAACATCATCAGGTAATCATGCATCAGAAGGCCTATCATATTAAGTTTGACTTGGTGAACCTAGACCTAGTTAGGCCTAATCTTCCCTATTGTGTGATTGCTTGTTGATAATTATCCAGGGATTTTTCCAGCATGAAAGCGCAGATTTGTGGGCAACCGAGTTCCAGTGAATGTCTTATGCGGAAAGAAGTATGATGGCGGAACATTCTGAGCCGCGCTCTTGTGGAAGGAACGATTTTTTTTTCAGCATATGAAAGAGTAGATATGAGGGCAACCGAGTTCCGGAAACAATGTGAATGTCTTATGGGGAAGATATTCTGGGCCTTGCTCTGGAGGGAGGGCCGATTTCTTACCATGACAAAGCAGTCGCCTAGATTCATGTTCCATGACAGACAAGCTATAAGCACCAGTCTGAGAAATTCTATATCATACTGATTCGCGGCCACACTACCAAGGAAATGATGAGTGAACACCTCACTATCGTTGCAATTTGTCTAGGTGTAGCAGCCTTCTGCAAACTGATTTATGACTCCGTTGCTGCGAAGCCACCTGACTATGCAATGCTATCTGGTGTACCTGCTCCGAAGCCATTGACTGATTTCAATATCGCCAGCGCGAAGGCTCGACCATATCGCCCGTTTCGATGGGAATATCACCAGCATATGGGTATTCATATCTCATTAATATGAATTTCTTTCCTGCTTACCGTTCTATGATTAGCTTTGAATAAAATGGAGCCTGACTGGTGGATAGAACTTGAGTCAACTTATTGTGAAAGGATCGTGCAACGACAGCAGCTGTACGCTCGTTATGGTCCAGCTATACTGGATGCAATGCCCGGGAGCCAGTCGGCATGCAAAGAATTGATGGAAATGGTCATTGTCTTTCTTTGCGCCCGCTACCCTAACCAGTTCGAGATGAATTGGAGATCTGGGGTGTTTCGAAATCACATCCTTGGAGCATCATTTGATACCAAGATATTGGGACCCTTGAAATTTCTCCTTAACAACGTTCCTGAAGATTTTCTCATCACACAGCAGGACAATAAAACTGGGTTGTACATTCTTTATGCAGCAGTCTCGTGTTCTGCAGTCGGGTGGAGACTCAGAGAGAAGATGGGGAAGGCTCTTCACGAGATACACGAGCCAGTACCCGACTACAGGGAAAAGTTGAAGTTTTCCATGGACCGGTGAGTCTGTACCAAGGAGGCAAGTGGTGAAATATTGAACCTCCTGCAGTTACTTTTCGAAAATGACGTGCAACAAACCGATACAGAGGGGCTCGTGGTCCTTTGAAATAGGACAGCCACTCTATGCCCAGCCAGGCGATTTGCATTACGACATGCGCAATACACAACAGCCTGGGCTTGATGTAAGGGACATTCATCTGCGTGTCGACTGGCAAACTCTGCGGCGCCTGCCGAAGACTCGGGCGATTGTTTTCAATTTCAAGGCGTTATTCACACCCGTCGTACAGTTTCGGAATGAGCCCTACATTCCTAAATTGGTGGCCAAGGTTCTACGGGACAGTAAGAAATCGTTTAAAGAGTACAAATCAACTTTTCATGTTGAACACAAGTTACTGCCTGCTTTAGATATGTGGGCACAGGAGCAGGAGGACAAGGGCTGGGTTCCAACAGGGTGGAAGGAGAAGACGCTAGATGAGCATCCATATTATCCCAGGATGGAACATGAACGGCATTCCGTAACACAGAGTGATCAGAGCCATATGTAGAATTTTCTGCCTATCTCTAATTGGAGTCCATGAGTTCCGCCAATTCGCGTTCTTCGTCTTCCGTGATCTCGAATCCACCCCTTTGGCTGCTCGGAGTCGGAGCCGGCACAGATATCACCGGCTCTTTCGGAATGATGGGTAGAGACAGAAGTTCTGTATAGGCGATTGATTACTAGTTAGATCCTAGTTTGTGGAAATAATGGCTGAATTATACCACTCAGTCTCCATTTGCGGATTGTACCATCCAAACTAGTACTAATGATCCATGGCTCTGCCAAAGTCATTCCATCACTTTGAGCGGTCACCCTCTTCCATAGACGAATCGCTGTGATGTCATGCCAGTGTGCATCCATCTCCCTAATGAGCTCTGGCTCATCAACAGTCGATATATCGTACATCCGCATTATGTCACCCGCTCCTGTTAAGAGATAGGGTTCTCCAAGGTCGGTCAAAGCAAGTGGAAGTATCGATCTGACAGGTACGGGATGCTCTATCGGAGGTGAAGGCTTTTTGGGTGAAACCCTGTTCAACACCTGCACGGTCCCATCCGCAGAAGCTGTTGATGATGTCATGATTAGCTACCGTGCGACTGACTAGGATGGTCATACCCGTCCAGAGATGGTCTAAGCCGTATAACATCTCATTGATCCTTGTCCGATGATGTATTAATTCCTCTTGTAGCGTGCTACGCCATGTTGATGAGGATTCTTCATCTTTCGTTAGGAGCCAGAATTTGATAATACCCATGGTGTCTGCAGTATACAAAACGGCAGAGGTGTCAGAACGTGTGCTTGCATAAAGAGATTCAACCGGTCGTGTATGCGAAGAAATAGAGCCTACGCTTCTCAGAGGTTTTCTTTGTTGTAGCGTAGACAGGTCCCTGAATAAATACTTTCATGTTCAGCAATATAGTCGGATTTGAGAGCGCACGCACCAAAACCGTACTATCTTGTCTGAGCCAGACGAAATCAACAAATTATGAGATGGTAGCACAAACAGGCTTTTTAAAAAATCGCTATGAGCATCCTTTGTTGTCGCAATCAACTCCTTCGTCTACGAGAAACGAGTCAATAAAGATGTCAAGAACGGAGTGGCGAAGGGACATACGTCTGTATTCCATAATCTGATAGTCTTTCCTCGGTCGGTCAGTCCGGATATCTCAGCTGAAAGGAATGAACTATTTACCCGGTCCCAAGAGCCCGTTATGAGGATCTTCCCATCGCCAGATCCCGGATTTGAATCAGCGAATACAAGGGTTGTTACAGGGCCCGTGTGCCCTTTATAGAGTTGGACGGTTTTACCAGACTATCAAGAGCAATCTATTAACTCGGTTCGATAGCCACATGCTTAAACTACCTCCAGATCAAGCTTTCTGACAACGGCAGTATTCTCAGCAATCCATGCATAGCTTCCATGTACTTGAATAGCCAAAGCTTTTCCAGTCAATTGAATCGGAGAGCCAAGGGTCTTTATCCTTTCCGATTTTTGGCGACGAGCCTTGAACACGTTACCCTTTCAGACGAAAGCGTAGACGTGAAAGAAAATGGGACACACTTCATCCAATACTAGCTGAGCTTCGGAAACGAGAAAAGTCGACGCGTCGCTCGCCATATCGATGGTCTTTCACATTAACAGTCCCGGGCATGCAAATAGCCTACTTATGTAATATTTTTTACTTGGGATGGTCAGTACAGAAGATATAATAATACACACGATGAAGGGATGACACAGACTAAACTACTTAGCGTGTAAGAAAACAGGAAAGGACTACGAATATACACAAAGCGCGATATATCAGGACGTCGGCAAGATATGACGAAAGCGGCATCTGCGTGTATGTAGACAAAATGGACGAGCGTAGTTGGACAATAGGTCTGTAAGTTTCGAATCACGAGAACTCGAGGGAGTCTTTATTGGCCAGGTCAAGGTACACGTATTATGATAGAAGATCTATCAAAAAGATCGAGGAAGAACGCGTACAGTAAGAAAAGGTAGCATGCTCGAGAACAAGTAAGGTCTCCGGATTGACTTTGGGGAGCCGGAAACGGCACCCTACTCGGGATAAAGACGAAGGTCCTCACTCACTAAGATCAAGAGGATAACGTTGAGACGATTAGAACTCAAAGAACTGGTAAGCTATAGGATCGAAGCGTTGATGGAGTGCAAGTGGTTGCTCTTCCTTGATCAGACCAGGCATTTCGTCGGGAGAAGGGAGAGGCTGATGCGCAAAATGACGAGTGTCATCCAGAGAGGAAGTGTGAGGGATGATCGGAGCCTATGGAGAAGAATTGTCAACATGAGTAGTACAAGTCGGACGCTAGTCTCACGTTGATCTCGCGACGTTCCAATGCACCCCAATCAACGCCTCTGAACCAGGGATGATCAAGAATATCCTCTGGCCCTCCAATCATGTTCCCAAGACGTTTCGTCCGATCAGGATTTAAGAACGCTCGGATGAGGTCTCGTGACAAGGGGTCCATAGTCCGTGGCCAATGAATATGCCCATTCAAGATCTTTTCGTAAATGCCGTAGGGTGATTCGTCGAAGAAAGGAGGATAACCAACGAGCATTTCATAACAGAGCACGCCACATGCCCACCAATCTGCTGCTTTACCATGACCATCAGATTGAATGATTTCAGGAGCAAGATGTTCAGGAGTGCCACAGAGGGTCCAAGTACGGTCGTCAACAATTTTAGCAAACCCGAAATCAGTCAAGCGAAGATAGCCGCGGGAATCAAGAAGTAGATTTTCAGGTTTGAGGTCACGATAAATGATATTAAAGGAGTGTAGATATTTGAGAGCCAGGATGATAGTTGCCAGATAAAAACGAGTAACGTCTGGTGTGAAGCGGCGAGCACGTCGTAGGTGGGTGAAAAGCTCACCACCAGGAACATAAGACATCAACATATAAACGTTGATGCTGTCCTGAAAAGTGGCAAAAAGGTCAACGACGAATGGATGGGACACTCGTGAGAGGATGTATCGTTCTGCGTTGACGTGTTCGACCTGACGGAGCTTTACAATGTCTGTCTTGCGAAGAACCTTCATCGCAAAGTGGGTTTGTGTACCGGAGTGTGCTGTAGACGATCGATGTCTAACAAGGAGCACTCTGGCAAAGGTCCCAGAACCTTCCACAAACAGTAAGCTGGTTTTGCATGATCATGACACTTGTAGTATCTACTAACCTAGAGTCCCCCGGACTTCAAAATCCGATAGTTTGAGACCTGATTTCTGAATGTGTACCTGCTCGTCCTCCAGAAGCCGAAGCGGGCGATTCAGAGAAACCATTGTCGCAGTATCCTTGTCGACGTCCATTTCTGTATGGTCGGACTTGGTCCGGGGAAAAATAGCGGTACCAGAGCCGGCTAGTCGAGGGCCCTTGAGGCCAGAAGAATCGCTATTCTGAGCCTCTTCGTTTTTCTGAGCCTCTTCATTTATCAACCTGGCATCGACACCTGATTCACTATTTCCAGGAGAGAGGGGAGGGGTCATTAAGGCTTTCGGAACGAGACTCCGCGATTCTCGCATACTTAAGGAAATTGGATTGGCTGTTTGTGGTATGACAACCGCAAGAGGAGCCATGGATGCAAAACTGAATGTACTGATTTTTGTTGCTGACAATGCAGAAGAAAAGTCGAGGACAAGAGAGATGGATATAGTACTATTAGATAGCAAATAGGCGAGAAATAACCAAGATGAAGCCAAAAGACCGCTAAGATTTAGAGCGCAGACGGTGAGGCAAGAATGAGTGCTCTGGTTGATAAGCCTTCAGTATACTGTCACTGGATAAAATGGGTCAACGCACGGTGTCCGGTACTGAGACGCGTAGACTGCACTATTGGGTTGAATATAGTGGTTGGAGACAAAAAGCGCGCAGAGTACGAATTATCCAGTCACTGAACAGCACTAAGCGACGCCCTTGCTTCGCCATCAAAAAAAGGATCACAGCCGTGGCAATAATATTGAAATCACATGATGATAGAGATTCATAATACACTTAATCTGTCGTCCTACTTAGCACTAGTGCATGTTAATTGTACATATTCCATTATAGACCGAAGGCAAACGTTGGGGCGCCGTACAAGCTCGTCACAACTCGAACATCACCCCCTCCCCCAGCACCAGCGGCAATATATAATGGTACAAAGTGTTCTTCTCTGGGATGTGAGGCACGGAAACCTGGATGTTTTGTCAGGTTCACCATCGCTTCCTTGCGCTTGTCAGCCTATATATGACGTTGAAAACAAGGACATTAAGAAACTGATATACGTATACGTACATCTGTTATTGTGACAGCATCAAAGATGGCTTGATCGAACTCTCGGTGTATAGGTTTGCAAGTGTCGGGTGAGAAGGAAGCGAAGTCTCGCAAGTTGTGGAAGGTCAGTCCGCCAGATATAATCAGGATCCCTTCTTCTCTAAATTATAATGTCGTGTTCAAACATCCATCAGTCATTTTCATTGAGAAGTGCCGACCTAAGTTTAGCAACAGCCTCGCCTAAAGCCCAATTCTTTTCTGGACTTAGGCTCGAATCAATTGAGACTTGCACGACAGGTACATCGTTCAGTTCTTGACCGAACATCAACTTGAAGGGAACGAAGACGCCATGGTCAAGACCAGGGCCTTCGAATCCACGCCCATCTTCACCACGAGCTTCGAGTTTGAGCGTAGTCCTCGCGGACCGACCAGCCTAAATTGGATATGGGAATTGATTCATGCTTAGCCATGAAGGAACAAAATATGCCCGACCTCGTGAAATAGTTGTACAATGCGCTGTGAAAGCTTCGAGTCCCCTTTAGATTTAAATTTCAGCTGGTACATGGAAGGTTGAAACCCATAGTAATCCATTAGAAGTGGGTTCTCGTCCCCGTAATCGGTAACTGCGCGCTTATGATTTAATAGCCACAATAGGGTCATAAGGCAACACACCAAGAACGATCCCGGACGTTTCCCAGTGAGCGCTGAAAACAACAATTCCTTTGGGCTCGTACTTCTTCAACAGTGCAGGACCGAAATCCTTAAGAAAATTGGCTAAGGGACCGGTAGGGCCAGAATAAGACCCCAGCCGGCCATGGGCTTCAGATTCAGGGAAGGCTAAGAATGGAGATCCATGAGCGAGGAAGAAAGCGGGAATATTGTGAGGAGTCGACGGAAGGGCTTCGATGGCTTTGCGCCATTCTGGTTGCGTAGTGACAGTTTGAACCGCCATCGTCATAGCAACAAACGAGATAGGAGCCGAGTGAAATCGAGAGAAGAAACGAACAATAGATGGTGAGTGAGGGAGACAAAGGCCACAAATGCTGAGATCATCAGCGTGAGCACTGTTAAACATAGCATCGGCACATACATGCCGACGGACGAGGGGAAGAAAAAAACGCCCGCTACCCGCACACTTGATCAGCCTGCTCCGGGTCGAGGCAATCCTCAGTAGGATCTCAGTCATCTTCAAGATTTCTCGTCACCATTGCCACGCAACCCTACCTGCAACACGGTGGATTCAGTATAATATTCGATGCGAGTTGTTAAGCGCTTGGCAAGGGAAGAAAGGCAACCACAGTCGTGAAATGCCGAACCGATCAGTCGTTTTTGTTTGTCTACACACAGTCCTGACGTCAAACACATCACACACTATGGCGAGCCGTCCAAAAGTTGGTGGATGGCTACAGGGTAAGACTGTCAGGAAGGGTGGTGTAGGCTCATCTACAAGTACCACGCGTTCATCGACACCCCAGGTTCAAAGTACTTCCACGACCGTCTTCGGAGGTGGCGTCAAAGATCCCTCAGGACGAACATCCGAGTACTTCGTTAGTTCATGCTCCATCTTCTGCACACCTTTTGATGTCCACCTAGTCAATGGATGATCAATGTCCAGTATGCAAAAGTGATCGTTATCTGAACCCAAAGCTCCGTTTGTTGGTGAGTGCGTGTTATCACAAAATGTGTGTGCGTAGCGTCGTTCTCGTACTGCACTGCCTCTATCCCTCTGACAATAATGACTTTTTCAGGTGCGAGTCATGCATAGACCGTCTGTTTACCCTTGGTCCAGCTCCATGTCCTCTGTGTAACAAGGTCCTCCGCAAACTTGCTTTCATGCCGCAAACATTCGAAGATCTTGGTGTCGAGAAGGAGGTTGCCATTCGCAGACGAATTGCGAAAGAGTGCGTCACACTCAACGCTCAGACGCGCAGAACTTCTCTGATCTTGACAGGTTTAACAAACGACGCGAAGATTTTACTGACCTGCGGTCATACAATGACTACCTTGAAGAGGTCGAAGACATAAGTAAGTCAGTAATACTCATAGTCTTTCTTGGCCTGACACTTCCGCAGCATTCAATCTCATAAATGATGTCGATATAGCTAAAACGGAAGCTCGTATCCAAGTGTATCGTGAAGAAAATGCGGCGCTTATCGAGCTAAACATACAACGGGAAGAAGCATATGTGCAAGCTTTGAAAGAGCAAGAAGATGCGGACCGCCGGGAGCGGGAAAATAGGGCGATGGAACTCCGCCGCGAAGAGGAGGAAGAACGCGAAGAACGCGAGAAGGGTAAAAAGGAGATCATCGACAAACTAGAAACAAGCGACAAGAGTGCATTGAAGATTATATCGCGATCTCGCGCAAATGCAGCAAAAAAATCCTCTGCTCGTTCTGCTTCAGCATCAGTGTTGCAGAGTAATGCCCAACTATTACGGTCGAGAGCAGCGCAGAGCACCGTGATCCCTGATGCCCCGCACGTACCACTAGATGACGACTGGTATGCATACGAAGACTTGTTTGAGGTGAGGAACGGAGGCTATCAGGACTTCATGAGCGAGGCTGTTCGAAAGGATCGAGAAGGAATTATGAGAGGAGGTGGATATCGAATAGAGGAAGCTTGGCAAAGGGCTCTACGAAGTGCAGTTGCAGCGTTGGATTTACCTCCTCTTTCTGGTCTGCCCAACAACCTGCCTATAGACATGTCTGGTGATGTTATTATAAATCCTACTTAGGTGTACAAAGTAACTTCATGATGCTGTTCCCCGAAATAACGATTGTGTGTTCAAATTTTACCTAGGTTTGGAGGTAAAAAAAGTTCTTGTATATTATGACCAAGGCAGGATCAATATTTGCTGCTAGGGACAATCCTCATGTCGCGTTTGTCTTTCTCTGTCAAGGGCTGTGTCATAGGTAAGTACAATATTTGATACTCCATTCGTCTAAGTTGCAGTGAGTGAGGAAGGATAAGGAATTTTTTTTACACACCCAAGACTCCTTGTATGCAATCTCAAACGGTTTAGAAAGTTTTGCAAAGTCTTGGCCGGAATGTCAGAGTTACCGAGCGCCACCTTACTCTCTTCTGGCTTTTGATCAGGTGAGGACTCAACGACGAACACTTCGACCTCGTCTTCTTCATCGACAGATATCACACTTTCTACTGCAGTGCGAGAACGTTTAGGGCCAGACCGCGACGCAGGTAAGCTCTCCGAGGGCCATTTTCGAGGACCAGAAGGCGAAGTGTTTTGAGGGCAAAGAGCAAGAGCCATCTGTTTGGTTGAATTGTCGAACTTCCTGGTGGTCATCAAGAGATTAGTGAATGGCTAGAAGATAGGTGTTTTGAACCCTCACATAGAAGGATCAAACATCAGAAGCTTGATCTTGCCAATCTTTGTCACTTCATACCCTACAATAGTCCGGGAATGGCCTTTATGTTGAAGTATGATAGGCATACGATCTGTCACAACAATTGGGGAAGCACCGCGAAGCGCATCGTTGATGCTGGCTGATTTGAGCAAATCTGATTTCGGTGAGAAGTAGTCGACTATCCAATCCTTGACGATATCAGCTCCTATTGCAATAAGTAAACTTGGGTGCCATTCAAAGGATCAAAGGCTTACTCCGAGGCCGATCGGTCAGGTTTATGTCGACAAGTTCTGCACTGTGGCGTGTAAGCACCAGAGATGGAAAGGTCAAACCCAATACACCTACGGGATACCACGAGAGACAAACGCAACGTACAAGTCTAGATTGAGTCAGTGCTAAACTAGAATCCAGATTATGAGAGAACCCAACCTGCCGTTCCGAGCCATTTCTTGGTTCCAACAAGTTCCTTGAGTTGTTGCGCACCTGGTGGATCGAAGCCTGCAAAGGTAAAGACTTCTTCGTGATAGGAGTTGGAGACAAAAGCTTACCCGCTTTCCACGCGTCTTCGATCCATTGTTGTATATCGCGGACTCCCGGGGAAGATGGCTCGCTGAGAAGGGTTGGATACTTTGGTTGGACGTTTTGGTCCATCAAAGCTGCACATGCCATTTGGAAATTGCGGTAACTTCTTACAATCAGAAGTGACCTTTGATGAAAGCAAATGAACTTACCCACAACCCCAGCTCCTATCTAGGGGTGTGGATGAGATATGTATGGCGCGTTCGCTGCAGAGAACAGCGCGCGAGGTTTTTCCTTGGGCGTAGCTGCTCCATAATGCCTTCTTGAGCAGAGGTATAAGACCTGGAACAGGGTAGTATTTATGCTAAAATTGTCGCACAACCGGCCCACCTTGGGTATAATTTCGGGGAGGGGGCAGAGAAAGTCCATGATGCCAGAAAACACCCCCATCACTCTGGGTATTTTCAGTCTGTTTTTCTTTTCCTTTGTTTTGAAACTTGATATCCTTAGAAGATTGGGCTTTTCTACGTGGACTAGGTAGGTGAGGCACCTGGGCACTCTGTGATGCTTCCGAAAACACTAGCTCATGTGCCAGTTCTTGAGACTGTGCAACAGCTGAGAAATTTGGCCACTAAATTACCTGATGCAGTGGAAAAGTGGTGTTCATAGTGTTCTTCCCGCGCAGAAAGTGTCAGGTAAGTCAAGTTTGTCGAGCAGAAGCCACACTTGACGAAGCCACTGACACCTACGATTTGTACTTCAGGATCAGAGGACAGATGAGTGTTGGAAGACATCGCCCGAGACCTCCTAATTACTTGTTTGTTATCCAGTCCAAATACACCTCGAGAATAGATGCTCAAGCCGAGTTGTTGCAGCACTTTACTCATAAGCCTGAGCCTTTGAATACTTGACAAACGGAAACGCGGTGTTGATGACTAAGCTTCAGGTGATCACTTCTGACCAGCTTTCGACGCGCGTCCCATAACCTTACCTGCACAATTTCATTATGTCTAGGTCCTATGACAGAGGTCTGTTCAGTATTGCTTATTATATATACTTACTCAAGTAACAAATGTCTACCTACCATCAGCGCTGACCGTATTCTCGCCCGATGGCCATCTGTTCCAGGTCCGATCTTGACCTCTTCGCGTGAAATGAAGATACAAAGAGGTTAACTTGTTTTCGCCTTTTCTTAGGTTGAGTACGCTCTGGAAGCTGTTAGAAAGGGAACATGTGCTGTACGTCGTCTTATTCATAGTCATTAGCAGAGTGGGTGTAAACTACTTCGCATAACAGGTCGGTGTTCGTGGAAAGGATGTGGTAGTGCTTGGTGTAGAGAAGAAATCTGTACTACAGCTACAAGACCCTCGAACTGTGCGGAAAGTTGTCATGCTGGATGATCACGTCTGCCTTGCCTTTGCAGGTTGGTTCCTCACATCCAGAACTATGCTTCGGACTCACTCTGCCTAAGGTTTAACTGCTGATGGTCGCGTTCTCATTGACAAAGCCCGCATTGAATGCCAGAGTCATCGGCTCACCGTGGAGGATCCGGTCACCGTTGAATATATTACTAGGTATATCGCTGGTATTCAACAGGTGCGGTCACTTCGCATCACAAAGCCATGTATTATGTTTTCTGAGCCACAATGATATAGCGTTACACTCAATCTGGTGGTGTCCGGCCATTTGGAATATCCACCCTCATTGTTGGATTTGACCCTCATGACTCTAGACCACGCCTATATCAGACTGAACCCAGTGGTATCTACAGCGCATGGAAGGTTCGTCTACTGGTTCGATTCAGATTCCAAGCTGATTGTGGTGCACTGCAGGCTAATGCCATTGGACGTTCATCAAAAACCGTGCGGGAATTCCTCGAAAAGAACCATAAGGACGCCATGACAAGGGAAGAAAGCATTAAACTTACGGTGAAAAGCCTTCTTGAAGTTGTGCAAACTGGAGCGAAGAACATTGAGATCAGCGTCATGGAAAGCTATGGCAAAGTTACAGTATGTCTGACAAATCGATAATTCTTTCCAGTGCTTTAATATGTCACAGAATCTGGAATTAGCAGAAATAGAAGCGATAGTGAGCGAGATCGAACGTGAGAAGGAAGCCGGTAGGTCTCGCATTTTTATTCATTGATGATATAAGTTCAATGTTTCTGCAGAGGCGGAGCGGAAACGATCACGGCTTGCTGCGACAGCGGCTGGACAGGCGGCCATGACCTCACGGGCAACAGAGGCTGAGCAAGGTTCTACATAAATTGTACAAATATCCCATGTAGTGATACAGAATCAAGGTTATTACGTCAGCGATCAATGATCTCAACAAAGTGTTAGACGTGGTCATTAGCCGCAAAACCTACGAACTCCTATGAACTCAAGGACGCGCAGGACTGTCTCCTTCAAACATGTTCTCTACTCGGAAATTCTGTCAGTCACGACTACAATGCGAAAAAACTCTCGCTGGGCTTCCTCAACCCACTTCGTCCGTTCGCAAGACTCGACGTTAGGAAGCAAACTTGGACTGCGAATATCAACGTCGAGTCATACACCACAGGCGTCTGGACGAGGTAATCGAGAGGCAGAGCTCATGGGTGGCTTTCAGGAGCTCAAGCGAGTCGTAAGGGAGGTTGACGGTTAGTTGACACGTTGATCCTTCCCGAGTTTTTCTTATATACGGTATACGGGCAGACATAACCACTATAGATCTATTCACTGTTCTCGCGCCCTTCTTCTCTCTTATTAGATCTCCTTTGTCAACCGGTCCAATAACTTCTGCGGCGTTGTCTGCCCTGCATAATCTATTCGTCTGCGGATTCATCTCTCCAACTTCAATCGCTCTCGACCACGCCCTTGTGGAGCTCAGTACTACTGTCTCGCATTGCAAATTTGAGGCTAGTGATTCCTCAGGAGATGAAGTTGTCCTTCTGAAGATCATGGCTGTCATTGAAGACTGTCTGTGTGGAAATGTTGGTAACGTTCTTGGAGATATCGAAGTATGTGAAATGCTTGAAACAGTATTGACGACTTGTTGTCAAATTCGTCTCAGCGGTATGTAGCTTACAGCCAGCTGATTGCAGAGATTTCTGACATCAAATGACTAGAGACGCTGCGTCGATCAGCAGAAAATACTATGCATGCCTTGGTCAGGACTCTATTCTCCAGATTGCATTACCTAGATCCTGCGACCGAAGAAGCAAAACTACGGAGTGCCGATGAAGATGCTCCAGAGGGCGAGATAAAATTGACAGTATCTGCGAATGACAAGTCGACGAATGAGATCCCCGACGAGGTCGATGTCAGTCGTCATCAAGAAGCCATTAAAGAGGATACGCCAGAGCTAGAACCAGAACGGACAGACATAATACCAACTGAAGTAACCGCAACCGAAGTGACTCATGGAGTTGACCGACCTCAATGTAGGTCAAACTGTCTAAGAACGGCCATCTGATATGTCTGACTCCTGGTAGATGGCTTGCCTTCGATTCTGGAACTCTTACGCGTCTTGATCAATGTTCTGGACCCATTGGACCAGCAACACACCGACTCGACTCGACTTGTTGCATTGAGCATCTTAAATACCGCTTTTGAAGAGTCCGGTCCCCGGATTGCCGATTTTCCCTCCTTAGAGGCTCTCGTTCTTGATTCGGGATGCAAATACCTTTTCCAACTGGCGCGGTCTGATAACACCTCTGTCTTGCATACTTCTCTACGCACCATTTCGACGGTTTTTGACACGACGCGTCATCATTTGAAATTACAGCAGGAACTGTTCCTCGCGTTCACAATCGACAGATTAGCCTTCCCGAGCTCTCCTCATCCCAAAGGTCCACATGCCGCCGTTCTCGCCGCAAAAAGGACATACACTGGTAGTCCTCGCGCGAACACCCCTCGTCCTGGAACTCCATCGTTGAGCTTCAATGGCAGTCCGGATGGCGAGCAACTCGATCAAGAGTCTGAAAAAGGCGCTGCTGTAACTTCTCGAGTATTGATCGCCCCTGCACGGGGTGAAACGCGAAACTTGATTCTGGAAACGCTCAGCCAGATATCTTGCTATCCTAGCTTTATGGTCGATTTGTATGCTAACTATGACTGCGACATTAACTGTGAAAACTTGTTCGAGCGTCTTGTCGATTTTTTGACTAAGGTTGACTGTATTAGGCGTCTTCATTCATAAACTGACGCAAAGTTTGTTCAGGCTGTATATCCCACGGACTATCCACCTGAGGATGCACAGCATCGGAATGCGCAATATCTGTGCCTCGATCTTCTGCTGGCATTCGTAAATGATATGGCAGCACGCGCCGAGGGTGTCTGTCCGAGTTGTTTCCTTTTGTTTGATTCGTCTGACATTTAAATTCTAGGTATCGGAAATTTGGCCGGCAGTAGGTCTGTTCCTCTTCCCAGTTCAACACTTCTAACACTGTAAAATAGGATTTCCCGACGCCAGAGTCCCTCATCCAGACTAAATCGCAAAAGAAGTTGATCTTGACCGGTGCTTCGCGTTTCAATGCGAAACCAAAATCTGGTATTGCTTTTTTAGAAGAGAATAAGTTGATCTACGCAGATCTTTCAGAAGACGTCACAAGGGCGCGCAGCCTCGCTTTCTTTTTGAAAGGCTGTACAAGACTTGATAAACGCCTTTTGGGTGACTACATATCAAAACCGGACAACATAGATCTCTTGAAAGCCTTCATAGGATTGTTCGATTTCCGCAATGTCTGTGCTACTCAAATTACACGCTTATTGACTCACACCGTAATAGAAACCCATTGCAGATGCTTTGCGCGAACTTCTAGAATCGTTTCGATTACCAGGAGAAGCGCAGCAGATTGCTCGTATAACTGAGACGTTCGCATCAGCATATTTTGCCTCCGACCCTGGTATGTTGATGCGCTTCACCCAGAACATTTTTTTCTCATACATATCGCATATCCGCAGAGGAAATCAAGAGTGAAGACGCGGTCTATGTACTGGCCTACTCTGTCATACTGCTCAATACTGATCTTCACAATCCCCAAGTGCGGGTACGTCGTCTTTCCTGCTCGCTGGTTTCCTCTGCATAACGCCACACGTATAGAAAAGGATGACAATAGAGGATTATCAACGCAATCTACGACAGGTCAATGATGGTGACAATTTTTCGCCAGAATTCTTGGTGTGATACCTTAATATTCAATTCACGTTTCATGCTGACTTGTAATCAGCAAAATATATACGATTCAATTCGAAAGCGAGAGATTGTGATGCCAGAGGAGCATACAGGTCATCTTGGCTTTGAACATGCCTGGAAGGAGCTTCTCCTGCGATCCCGACAAGCTGGTATGCGGTGTTGTGTTCAAGTGCACCGAAAATTCCATTAATCAGAACATGTTCAGGCAACTTTATGGTCTGCAATTCGTCCGTGTTTGACGTTGAAATGTTCAAGATCGTGTGGAGACCAGTGATTTCGGCCATAGCCTATGCCTTCATCAGCTTCGAGGAAGAATACATTATCCAGCGGTCCATTGCCGGGTTCAGGCAATGTGCTACCCTTGCAGGGCATTTCCATCTTCCCGATGTATTCGATTTTGTCGTTGTCTCTCTATCGGAGGCGACAAGTCTTTTATCCGACATCACCCCCGCCCAAGTACCTAATTATCCTGTTATTGAGGTAGAAGGCCAGTCTATCACTGTTTCTAACCTTTCCGTGAGATTTGGCACCAATTTTAAGGGTCAATTGGCTGCTGTCGTCTTGTTCAATATTGTTAATGGGAATGGCAACGCGTTAAGAGAGGGTTGGACCCAGGTAGGTGCAGCGGCTCCTTTTCACTTAATGTGCCTCATTTTGTTTGGCCTTGTCAGATATTTGAGATGTTCCAAAACCTTTTCTTGCATTCTCTTCTTCCGACGAGAATGCTACAAATGGAGGATTTCTTGGGTGGCGTTTCCATGATCCCTCTTAGGGGTAGCGCGCCCCCCCGTCCTGCCGCCAGAAGCGAAGGCGGTCTACTTTCCGCCTTGTCTTCCTATCTGATGACACCTTATAATGCAAGTACAGAGAATTTGGTCCCTGAAGCGACCGATTCCGACATTGAAAACACTCTTTGTACTATTGATTGTATATCGTCATGTCGACTTGAAGAACTCTACAGCCAGATAATGTAAGTGATATAGCTGGTCAAGAAGTTTTCTCTTTGACAAGTATATAGGCAGCTAGATATTGATGCGCTGATTGCCGCTGTTCGGGCGTTAGAGGCCCTTGCACATGAGCGAACCGTCGCCAGACTGAAACAAGAATCTGATGATGGTTTGACCCCCCAAGATAAGGCCTTCTCACTGCCATACGATCCTGCGTCCGTGTTCTTCTTGGAAACAATGGTTAGTATTCTATGTCAAGTGCCAGATCACATCGAGGAACTCTGGTCAGTATTGAGATAATGATCGAGACTGCAAAGTTTAATCAAACATTAGGCCTATAGTATTCGAACACTTGTCAGCGTTACTCTCAACCCCCACTCAATACAGCATTCTTTTGATTGAGCGTGCAGTCGTGAGCCTGCTGCGGATTTGTCTGATTCTAGCTCGAAAGGTTAGCTGCTGATCGATGTGACAATGACACTGCTGATTTTCCCCGTAATTTGTATAGTCCTCTCTTCGGGATCAGATCTATATCTCGTTTGATCTTTTGTCCGGACTTCCTTCGACCATTGCAAGTTCTCTGGGTGAGCAAGTAGTTTCAGGTCTAGTCCTCCTTCGACAATGCCATAGAGAGATTATCAGGTCAGAACCGACTTCTTTATATGTCTTGAATAACTTTTGAATCAGTTATTCTAGCTCTCAAACCGAGTGGAATCTTGTCTTCGCACTCATGAGGTCTTCGTTGGCTAATCCAGAAGCGGCGCGGCTATCATTTGACCTCGTCACCAGCATAGTGTCCGATGGCTCAGATCAATGTGTGACAATTGATAGTTTTTCTGGCCTCGTCATGATTTTGGATGACTTCATGACGGTGGCAGGAACCTTGACGGAACGCTCGCAACTGAAAGGTCGTCGACTGGAACCATTAACGTCGACCAAGTAAGTCACCAACTTGCGTCAGCACAACAGGTTGTGACGTCGTGTTATCTAGTTCACCCCCGATTTCCCGTGGTAAAAAAGCAGTTGAACTACTTGCTAACTTGAACAAATTTCTGCCTCATTTCTTCGATTCATCCCACTTGTCCAAGCAACAAGGTGAGTATACCTTTATGTTTTCGACCCCCCAATGTTCAAAGTATATTTAGCTTGGCGACAATACTGTTTACATTTGCTGGCATCTCTCTCTCGGCAATCTGCTAATGCTGCTCGTGAGGTGCGCCGCAGTGCAATAACTCAACTACAGCGCGCTCTGTTGGGTCCCCATATATTGTTCGAGGGGGCAGATCATATGCATGTGGAAGAAATCTTCAACCGTGTCGTCTTTCCGCTTCTGGATGACCTTCTGAAGCCCGAGATTTTCCAAAGAGACCCACAGGGTATGCCGGAATCTCGTCTTCGAGCTTCTGCCCTTCTTTGCAAAACCTTCATGCACTTGGATGTGCGAGAGGGTCAGGCGAAAGCGGACTTCCGGATTTTATGGATACAGATCCTGGATCTGTTAGATCGGCTGATGAATATCGACAGAGGCGATCAGCTGGTCAGTCTCATGCAATCCATTGCTTTCACCATCCCCTCTCATTTTTGTCGCTTAGTACGAGGCTATTCCTGAATCGCTTAAAAACGTCCTTCTGGTTATGAATGCCGCAGGTATCTTGGTTCCGCCATCTGAGCCTGATGCAAGGGATGAGCGGCAACGAACATTGTGGACGGCGACGCAGGAGAGGATGGAGCGCTTTCTACCTGGGTTCCTAATAGAGATTATACCTCAGCCAGTAGCAGGAGTCGCTGCCTCTTAAATACATAACACAATCATCTTTATATTTACAGCGATTGGTACAGTCCCTCTATCATTTCGGGGAAAAGTTCATCTTTGATAGCCTGGAAAAAAGCACATGAGTTACCCAGCCATAAGAGATATTTGTGACATCTCATACCGAACACGCGTAATGACTCCGATGACGGCCAGGAGAGGAGCTACGATGTAGGTGGCGAAGCGAAGAAAATCAAAAGGCACGGCTGTGTTTCCCCAGTGAGACCAATAACCTCCCAAATAAACCGTGAACATCAGTGTGGGGAACAAGATATAACCCGAAAGTCTTGAAAAATATATCAGCAACTGATAATCTGCGAGCAAGTAAGCTCACCGATGATATTTCCACAATGCCTTCGCTCTAGCCCCCCCACCAAATACAGCACCCTTGAACCATACACTTCCCCCTCCCAGACCTACCTGTATGAAAATCCAGATCAAAGATAGATACCCAAAGGTCTTGGTTATGTGCGGTTAGAACATATTGCGGCAGGTCTAGTAGACATACCCCATGCCAGGTCGTCATGTGTTGCCTACCATGTATCCATTTATTATATGCGATGGCACTAGTCCCTAACACGATGGCGGGAAATCCTACAAAGAAGATGGCGACCTGATGCCTACAGAATCCCGCCGTTTTCGTCTTCGGTTGTGACGTTGGTTGGAGAGTCATAATCCCTGTGCTACCAGCTCAGCGCACTACAGAAGTGGACTGCCAGCGACATGTACCATATGTAAATAGGACCAGCGCAAGGGTTTGAAGTGTCGGATGGAAAGCGAACCACCCAGCACCCATGGGGTTGTGCGTTAGGAGGGCTATCCATGTGACGATGGCCAGAACCTGAATGAGATGAGATACTGGTCTAGGCTAGGTATGACGGACACTGACGGAGACAGACACCTAGAGAGGAAACCATGATATCCGATTAAGATCATATATATAGGAGGCGAAAGCACTCACTAGTCCCATACCCATGGCAGTATGATCACCTTGTCTGCCCTCGGGCTTCTGCAGCATCTGCTCTTCTTGCCCCATGAGTGATTGTTGTTGTTCACCTGGTACAGACGGAGGAAGGAGTTCGTATTCCGTCAGACTCTCAACCTCAGGATCAGCCGTATCCTTGGGGGGCATGAAGATTGTGAACGAGTTATCCTAGCGCTCTACTTATCGTTTTATAGTAAGGCCGCACACAGAAATTTGGACCGAGGAACTCCGAGTAATTCCCTGACACATTCTAATAGGGCTAAATTTTAACATTTCAATGCTCAATGGTGGGCGGCTGGAGCAGCGGCGGTAAGCCGTCTCTCGACTTTCAAAACGGCCAGCCTTGAATCGAAATCTGTAAAGGACTGTAAGTCCAAATCAAGCACAGGTCGATTTACATGTCTTATAGGCTGGGCGGCATACTATAGCAGCAACTTCAAAAAGGGTAGTCTTAAGATAATTAAGACATATTGACCACAAACACACACACCCCTCGGGGATGCTTTCGCGGAAGGAGCTGCTAAAATTTCCAAGAAATTTCTGTACGAAATAGAGTCTTCAAGCTTTGAAAACTCCTAATGGCATTGTATACGTAATGGCAGTATAGCATGGCAAATGAGGTCGTTGTAAAAAGAAAATCCAAAACCGGGTATTGACCATAGACGGGAATACCGCATGGTATCTACAGACCGGTGAAGCCAGAGGGATGTACATTAGGTATTCTACCGTGAATTATAAGATGAGTAAAAAAGATGAGGAGGTAGGAAGGACCGAACGTGAGGGAAAAACCGAGCACATAATACATCTGAATACTCGAAAAAATTGAAGAGTAAAACAAGAAAGATTACTCGAGATTTGGCCAACTGCCCTCCTCCTTCCATTTGTCAATGATTTCTTTGATCGTTTCATGGTTGAAGAAGGGTTTCTTGAGCTTGTAGCCGATAACCTCTTTGATCTTCGTGTTGTTGTATGCGAGTACATGTTTCGCAAGCGCGAAGCTATCCATGTATGCTGAAAGCGGCGTATTTGGGATTGGAGGCGTCGATGTAGTGATCATTTCAGTCCATCCGCCGACATGGTGTTCATTGATTTCTTCGACGTGGTCACCCGTAAGCTATAGAAGGAGTTAGGATCGTGAATGCATTCGTTGATCACTCCACGAGCCTTCATAGCAGCATTCTCGACGAAGGTGAAAAACTCAAAGTTTGTTCCAAAATAAGACGTAACGACCTCGCCAATACTCAGGAGAGTGCTGTTCGAATCGTCGACCTGGGATGTTGACATCAACTCATCGTGACCTCCGTGGGGATACCTTTCAAATGTACTCACAAGATTGAATAGTGGTGCAATGAGTTTTTGATCATGTGGCGGCATTCCTTCAACCTCCTTAATTTTTTTCTTATCATTGTGGAATAGAATCTCTTCGCCTGCAAGTACATTCGCCTCCGTACGTCCAAGAGGGCCGATCCATTCTGCACATGCCCAAGCAGCACCTGCGACGTCCACCACATTGATAGTGTTGTTCGGATTCTTGCCTGGCGACCACCTGGAACGACAATCAGTGCTCTGAGATGGGCGCCAGAGAAACTGATATTTACATAGACTTCATAGGCTTCTTAAGGTAGCCATATACGGAGGCCACCGTGATGCCAGAGGTGACTGTGATCAAAAGATAAATGGCAAGATTGCACTGAGGAACAGAGTTGCATACTGATTCCATAATTGGTATAAGGCCCGTACACGAAGCCGGTGCGCAGAATGATCAGGTTCAGACTAGGAAAGATCAGACAGGTGACAGTTGGCTGAATGAGAAGGAACCATACCCCTCGATAGCAGCAAGAACACGTAGTGTTTCGTGCCACCATATGCCGATCGTGTTCACAGGCTTGATGTCATCCTTCTCAGTATGTCGAGATTTACTCGAACTACCAGTGTCATAGAAGGGCAACTGGATTCGGACGAATGCCTTGACCTTGTACTTCGCCGCCTCGAGGCCAATCAGCCGAGAAATATTGAGGGTGGTGTTTATTTGGATCTTGAGTACTTTCATGTTATCAAGGTGACGTACTTGCGATGTAAGCACTGACCATCTCTGTTCTATCGTCCCGGATTTCACCCGTGTAGTCGAATACATAGTCGTAGGGAGCCTGTCCTTCAGGAGGCACAAAACAGGAAGCGACGACAGCTGTGAGTGGCAAGTAAGAACGCGGTAGATAGAAGGACGATTATCAAACGAACCAGGGACAGTCAAATTAGCCTGCCTGTACTCAACAAGAGGATTATCAAGGATCTTCGGAAACTCAGCACCGATATATCTAGAAAAGATATGATAAACGATGGTGAGTTGCCGGATGCAGATGCACATACGTTGTAGCGGGGACGACTGAGAATTTATCGACGATTCTTAGATGCTTGTGGGTCACAGTCAAGATGAATAGATGTTGTGGGGTAAAGGGCACGTACAGAGACAAGTGGTTCCGCATCTAAAGGGACAAGAAGAGCGGCGAGGGCGCGGGAGATGGTGTTAAGACCGCCTGATGGGCTGTAAATGGGATGCGGTATCGAAGAAGACAGATAACTGACCGAAGATGATCACAGATGGCTTGGAAGTCATTGTCGTAAGGTCCAAACTTGCTTCAAACTAGACTATTCGTATGTCATCTATTGTCTTACGTAATTTAATCACATCTTTTTCTTCTCCAAGTACCGGTACACACTCGAAAAATCTTTCCGCGCAAGATCAGGCTGTTCCCTGATCACCCGCCCGTACAGTTCTTCTGCTGCCTCTCCTAGTGGAATTGGACTCTTGCTTCTCCTAGCGACATCTTTGGCAAGCCCCATGTCCTGGACAGATCTCAACATTTGCCATTTTTCTTGCATGAAACCTCCTTACCTTCAACATCAACACTGTTGCAAAGCCGCCATCGTAATCTCGTTCACATGGTGGTGACTTCCCTTCTAGGGATGACGGTACAGGGTTGTTCACAGACGATGCCCAGCACCCTCCTGTGCTACTGTTGATCACGCCTGCTAGAACAGCCGGGTCAAGTCCTAAACGTTGCCCCAGTAGCATGGCTTCTCCAACGACAATTTGTTGTACTCCAAGAACCAGCTGTGAATGCTCTAGTCAGGTCAAGTACCTTCTATCTCGAGAGAATGTAATGTTTTGCTCACATTATTACATATTTTCGCTCCCAGCCCGGAACCCGAAACCCCGCAATGGATGATTCGTTGCCCCATCAAGGAGAGAATACTTTCGGAGCGCTTGAATGATCCTTCGCTTCCCCCGACCAAGAATGATAAAGTTGCCGCTTTGGCACCCGTTACACCTAGTAGCAGGAGTTTTGTCATTTGAACTAAACTTAGACTCCTTGTCACGCACCACCCGAGACGGGAGCGTCCACCATCTCAGCCCCTGCGCTAATCACGTCTGCCGCCACTTGCCTAGCCACGGAGACGTCCAACGTTGTCGAATCGATGCAGAACGTGTCGCGCGTCTGTTCGGGCGGAAGTTTTCGAAGAACAGGAAGAATGCCTTCTGTATAGACAGTCTTGACCTCTGCGGAAGACGGTAGCATCGTGACAATAGTCTGCGAGGCCAGTGTCGCTCTATCCTTCATTATCACTCTGTTGCATGATCACTGCTTACTTACTCTTCGGGCGTCGATGCAATGGCCAGCCTAGCGCCAGGAAACCGAGCGAGGAATTTATCCGCAAATGCGCGAGAGCTGTCCGGAATCGCATCGCATACAACAAAATGGGTATCAATATCCTTGGCGAATTGTTTTGAGAATAAGTTTAAGGCCATCTCATGACCCATACGTCCAAGCCCGATGAAAGTTGTACTCTTGTGACGCAGAGAGATGCGCTCCAGGGCCTTGAGACAGCGAGTAGAAGGTCTCATGGTGACTGTTGGGTATCAAAAGAAGCTCCGGCTCTTCCTTGAGAGAAAGTTCGGCCGCTACGCATTACGTAACCTTTGGAATGCACTTCGACAGAAACGTGCCCCTTCTAAGTCTTAGCCGGCACCAGCATGTACTAGTCAATGTGGCTAGCGGTCGACGGTACACTTACTTCTCATGGTCTCGATGTCACTGGTTGAACCCTTATCGACTGTCCAGGATTGGCCGAGTCGCGTAAATTAGAGCCCTTGATCGACGGAAACATTGGACTGGGGAAGAATTTGAAACAGGAAAGACGGATTATAAATTTACTGTGTACGATTATGCTTGGACCGTATGTAGGTTTGAAATACTTGAGTATGTGTATAAACTGCAAATGTTGGAGCACGTGGTTGGGCAACCTGGAAGCTACAATAGTTCCTAGCGATCAGGCCAGACGTCGTGCATATTTTGTCTCCACCTTGTGCGTTCTCAGACGAGGGTATGTTTGCTGCAGCTACATCGTTCTTCTCTCGTACTGCTATCTCTCAGTCGTATAATATCGGCCCCTCTACTGGAAGTCGGCCAGGAGTACCTGGCCAACCCAGTACTTCATTCCATATTTCAATACCCTCGTCGACTTTGAACATAGGCTTGTGGAAGGTTCAGTCGGCGACACACAAAGTCACGAATAAACGCGTCTCAGTGTGGACTTTTGACAAGAAGGGCTCGGATATGGAGAGATTGGGTATTCCTGCGAGAGAGAGGACACTGGAGGTTATGAAAGCTGAGGTATATATCGTTTAGTTCTTCTCTATTAATTTAATAGACTTTGGCGATAGGCGTCTGCGCTTGGCCGACTTCGACATCCATCCATCTTGGGTGAGTATCCCCTTCTAAATCCATTGACCATGGTGTATGGTGTATTCATACCGTGTTGTAGAGATGGTGGAACCTCTTGAAGAGACTAGAAACGAATTGATTTTCGCATCTGAACCGGTGTTGTCGTCTCTGGAGCTGTCGATCCTCGGGGGTGGAAGGATCTCGTCAATTGTCGAATTAGATGAAGTCGAGGTTCGTACGCGACGAGCGCATTTTCCCGATCCGTGAAATTGACACAAACATCTCAGATTCAGAAAGGTATCCTCCAGATATGTAAAGGTCTTTCGTTCCTGCATTCGTCAGCGCAACTGATACATACGAATATAACTCCCGAGACCATCATACTCAATGGTGCTGTGAGTATAATGATAAAATTTTCAAGAAATTACTATCCTCATGCGTTATCAGGGAGACTGGAAGATCTCTGGCCTTGGTCTCACAATCCCATTAATCGGGCCTGGAGGTGCTCCCTCACGCTGGGAATTCCCGACGTTCGATGGACGTGTTCCTGGGTATATTCAGCGTTCCTTCGATTATATGGGTGTGTTTTCTATTTCTGACAATTGGCCCTCTCTCACTTCGCTTAGCGCCGGAGTACGCTCTTGATGAACAGTTGCTCACAGCCTCTGACATGTATTCTCTTGGCTGCGTCATCTATACTGTGCACTGCAAAGGCAAAACTCCCTACAAAACTCATGGTAGCTTGGGAGGTTTGAGAGAGCACGCCGGAAGACCTATCACGGGCATCGAGGCCCTTGACCATACACTGCAAGGTATGAACCTCACATTCCTTACTTTCTACTCTGTTGAAATTTGATTTAGGTCTTCTGCGATCACTGATTACTCGTCATGCAAGCTCTAGACCAACACCTTCGACTCTTCCGTCGCACCCATTCTTCTCATCACTGCCTATATCTACTCTCAATTTCCTTGATCGCTCCAATTTCACGTCGAAAACCAGGGAAGAGAAGATATCGTTCATGAAAGGGCTTACAGGTGTCTTGGGTAAGTTTTCCGAGGGTTTACGTACACGAAAAATCTTGCCATCGCTTGTTGAAGAAGTAATGTCCCCTGCCTTGAGGGTGTTGGCTCTTACTGATTCTGATCGAATACAGATGAAGGACACTCATCTTTTGCCGTACATTTTACCAAATGTTTTTGCCATCTCAACAATGTTGTCACCTGCACAATTCGCCAGCATTGTCCTTCCCAGTCTCAAGCCTCTGTTTAGCATCAAAGAACCACCACAGAATATGCTTACGCTTTTGGACAACCTCGGAATGCTCCAGAGCAAGACAGAGAAACATATCTTCAGAGAACGTGGGTCCTTTGGACTGGCCCTTTTCTGTTTCTCAACTGACAGTTTCACATAGATGTTTTGCCTTTGGTCTATAATGCACTTGAATCGGAACATGCAATTGTATGGATCTCTTCTCTTTTGTTTGTTTCGTCGTTTTCCCTGATATCAGTCAAGGTCCAAGAGCGTGCCCTGAAAACTATACCGGACCTGTGCGAAACCATTGACTATGCTGAAGTTCAAGGCGTGCTATTTCCGCGCGTTGCCGTAAGACAAGGTCGTTTTTCTCTGTGTCCGATTGACGCATCTCTTCTTTAGCTTGTGTTTACTAGGACTCGGATACTGAGCGTTAAAGTCGCCACCCTCGTAACATTTCTTACAATGGTGAAGACTTTGGACCAAGTAAGTATATATAGATGTGTGAAAAATCATTCAACCCTATTCATTCTCCCCACCAGACGAGCTTAACTCAAAAATTGGTACCTCTTCTTTCCAAGATACGCACGAAAGAACCTGCTGTCATGGTTCGTCGATCATTACAGTACATTTAATCTGTTGACAGCAACTTTAGATGGCAACCCTTTCAGTCCACGAAGCTATGGGCTTCAAGGTCGATCGTGAAGCTGTTGCAACCCTTGTTCTCCCACAGCTATGGACTATGTCTATTGGACCATGTATGATTATCATTCTTTATAAATGTCCATGTTGCTGAATCCGAGTTCTAGTGCTGAATGTCTCTCAATTTCATAGGTTCATGGAAGTCATAAAAAAGTTGGGAGACAGAGTAGAGAAAGAACACGACCAGTTCCTACGAGATTCTCAGCGGTTAGAAGATCGTTCTGCTACGGCTGCTAATGGTGCTTCTACGAGGAGTTTTGCCGGTACCGTTGACTTTGAGAGTCTTGTTGGTGGAACAAACGGCATGCCCATTCAATCGGACATGACAGCTAATACATCGTGGGATGACGATGTCTGGGGCAGCATCTTCAATGAGGATAGTGTATGTGTCGAGATGCGCAGGATTTACATCCGTACTGACGTAAATTGTCACGTCTAGGGTTCAAAATCTCAAATTCCAACAACACCCTCGAATGGTCCATCGTTAGCCGCTTCATCACAGGCTCGTTCCTCTCAGACAGACAAAAAATCTCCTGTAACACTGAACGCACTGGTTCATTCACCACCTCGAACCATAGATACATTTACTGCATCGAATTCTCAGATAACATCCCGCCTAGCTCCTGGCATTCAACCAACGTACCCACAATCGATATCCCCTTTGCAGAAGCCAAATTATACCCCTTTGTCACCATCATTGGCTTCTGGACAACAGAAACCCAACTATAACATTTCGCTCGAGCCTGCGACAGCAACTAAACAAACTACTCTTCCTTTCGGAGGTTTCTCGACTACTCCGCAAGCCCCGTCACAACCTACGTCTTACACCTCTCTCAATGCTGCCCCACCAGGAATGGGAAGTATATTGGCACCTTCAAAACCCCCTGGGCCCACCTGGGGAAACTTGAAACAGCCATCGAAGGATGATTGGGGCGATTTTGATCCACTTGCTTAGTGCTATCATGTCATTATAGGTTGTTGCTCTTGTGACTCTAACTGGTTTCCACTTGAACACCCTCAATGGCATGGACTGTTTCTGCTTCAACGATTGTCCTCGAGTCCTGGGTATCATCCTGTATTGGAATATTGTTAGGGTCAATGTCTATACCAAGCAAGCATTTCAGGACAAGGTGCGCTCCAAGCTTTGAGCACACAAGGTTGTTTTCCTTGCAGGAAGAGCTTTGACAACCTAGTAGGGATGACCTTAGTATGTCACGTCTTATAGTTGAATAGAACTCACACTGGAAACAGCCTTCATTACATTCACAAGACTCAATAGTATCACATGCCTGCCGCAAAAGTTGATTTACTGACAGGCAGTCAGGAACATTGATCGGAAGTCAGACATTATCTGAACCCACTATGGTCAAGCGCTTTCGCCGCAACTCCACCTCCTTTATCAATAGCGTCGTAGAATATCAACCTAGACACTGTTACTATAACTCGTTGATCAACATACGTAGGGTTACCTTGCGGGTCTTTTCCGTTTGGACTCTGTCATCTTGTATTCCTTCTCTGCAGCCTTGCACTCCGTCCTGAGGTCTTGAGCCAATGAGAATCGATTCAAGACAGCGTGTTGCGCTGCATGAATTGCCTCAGCAGCATTGATTCTTTTCAGCGAAAACAGCTCCAGCAGTGGCTTTGGAACATCAATCCAAACACCGGTCGTGTCACGTTGCCAAGTGGGAGTTTCAAGGTCTACAGCTTCCAGGATAACCTTATTCCTGCACCGTTTGTCAGAGATGAAAGCGAGCCTAAGACCCCGGATTTTACCTGATCTTGAAGAATCCTTACACGTTCCAATGAACATATATGAACACGCGTCAATGCCTGGGTGACAACTGTCACGATATACACGTGATAACAACACTCACCAAAGACTTTGATTTCAACAGTGATTTCTATTGACATTAGCAATCCTTCATGAGATCAGGAAGAGAGGAAACGAACTGCCATAATATGCCCGGTGAAATGAACCTTTGAGTTCCTTGATACGGTATGTATGAACGGCGTCAATATTACTAGAAGATCTATGAGAACATAGCAATGCAGCCAGACAAAAGAGACGTGCGTAAAATCTCTATTCGAAATTATGAGCATACTGAAAACTAACGATGCTAGGTGCTTGTATCACCTTGGAGAAGTGATCCAACCAACGTCGGCTCTGGTGACATACGCAATCTTTGAATCATGACTAACTTCTCTGACCTAAAAGCTAGTCTCAGACAATAGAATCGGCAAGTAAAAATTCAAGGTTACGATGAATGTACGACCCTGATGCATGAACTGAGAGAGAGAATACTTGGTCTGTGCATGAATCAAGACAGTAGAAAATGGGCATACGACACCGCCTTCATATATCTCGAAGATTGCGCGAGTTAGTTCGACTTCTTCGAGAATTGAACCCTTTCCACCCCATAGCTCGGCCTTCGTCATATTCACCACAGCATACATTTCTTCTTGTGGGCCACCTGCAGGACAATCAGTCAGTCACCTTGACTCATAACAAAAAGTGATCTTACGAATGGATATAAACTTCGATGGAAATGGTAGAAATTTCGGATGGGTATGATACCTGCGTTGTCTTAGTGAATCGAAGATATCGAAGCATGAGTTCAAATTCCGTACCAGCCATCGTCATCTTTTACGAGGTGAAATTCACATACTTCTTTGAAGAGAACTCCAAAGTACTTTTCGTCTTCATTAGATAATGGCATTTCTTGTGCTGCGCACTGCAAGTGTGCTGAGGAATGTAAGTTGAAGGTAGGCGTCGACTGAATTAACCGCACTACCTTCCAACAGTGGTTTACTTTCGAGGTCAATGATGAGATCATCATTAGATTTCTCGAATAAGTCTTCTGGATGAGCAACATAGTACTGATCTATTGGATATGAGTCTGCCACCAGTACGGCAAGGGAATCTCGAGAACGGCGGCCTGCCCTTCCAGCTTGTTGTCTCTGTAAAAGTCTGTCAGACTTCGCGGTCAATCAAAAAAAGAATTTCCACTTACAAATCCTGCGATAGTTACAGGAAAACCCAGCATGATCACGGCATCTAGGACACCGATATCAACTCCGAGTTCCAGCGCGTTTGTAGCCACTATGCCAAGAAGGCGTCCATTGAAGGCATCTCTTTCGATCTGACGTCGGTCCTACATCGATAGCATAACATCAGTAACTCACACCACAGGACTTGGAGGGAGTAGACCTCTCGAGAGTACCCTGTGACAATGATGATTAATATTTATTAAACCTTTCGAGAAGAGACTAACCTCCTCGGTACGACATCGTTCGCTCCAGAATATCGAACCGTCCTTCACTACTCAAATCCGCACGGAGCGTCTTCATGGCCTGGTCGGGTACGTCAATGGTACGATGGACAATGATGATTTACTCGACACATACAAGCTCGCAAACCTTTCGGATCTTCGGATTCTTTTGGAATCGTGCACGGCATAACACTCAATGTGGGCTGCTTACTTTGCAAAATAATATGACGCGAACCCCTCTCTTCATGAGGAACCTCATTAGACCCGTAGCCTCTGTTAGAGAACTATGGCGGCCGAGGCTTGGGACTCGTTCGTCGACATGTGGTGGATTCCAGACTAAAAGGTCCTTGGGTCCAGAGGGTGCTCCATTTTTGGTTATAACTTCTATTTCTTCAGGAGGAAGACCAAATATTTTTGACATGTGTACTTGAGGATTTGCTATGGTTGCGCTGCACGAAACGAAAAGGATACGATGATCTTTCAACACAATGTAAGCAAGAAGTCATAGTAAAACCGAAATGGCATACTTCCAACCGCGGCACAAACTCTCCTGAGACGCCTTAAAATTAAGGCCACATGGCTAAGAAGATAGCTTTAGATACACATTCACTGTCACGAGTCTGAATATAGATGCCTTCCAAATAGCCCGGAATAACAATGCAACTCGTCAACGGCTATAAGCTTTCAAACAAAGAATAAGTTTCCATATGTCCGAAGATTTTGGAGAGTTACTTTGATATTCTTGAGAAATCTAAAGAACTATTCAGAGCTCTACGTGCACTTCATGCATAAGATACTCACTTTCGCCAAAGATCTTCATGTGGTAATATGGATGCGTGGATCATGTCCTTGTAGACATCAGTCTAGGTCTATCAAGAAGTCCTGTCGTGGCTCGTACGAAATTGGTAAAAATTATTGAAGCAGTTTCCCTGACTTCTGCGGGGTGGTGAAAGGCGCTTCAGGAATGACCACGAGAACAACGCAAGATGATACTTCTCACCTGAGCGAAGCTCCTGAGGGGTGTCTCCGTCATATGTAGCAACCTAAAATTATCATGAGCTTTTTGGTATTTCCGTGCGACGGATTCTACGTGCGTACTTTGAGGTGCCGGAGGCCTGAGCATGCGAATAGAAGCTGTTCCATAGCAGCCTTTTGATCCTGTGCAAGTGCCTGATGGAGAAAGATCATCAGAAAAGGGGAACCACCATAGGAATTTCAGACGCTAGACTTTGGTCGGATAGACGTAAATCGCCGTGGCGCTGGAATCGGCCTCCAGATATCGAAGCATCGGAACCTAAGCAGAAGGTTTCAGCCAAAGGTGAGAGGTAGAGAGGTCGTCGAAAACCTGATATATGACACTTTTCCCTGACGCCGTGCTTGTAGAAACAATGACATGCTTGTTTTGAGCAAGTGCATGAATTGCCGCTACCTGATGACAGTATAGTGTAATAATTTTCCGGGAGTCCAAAAGGGCTTGAGCAACAGAAGGCGAAAGCGGAGGTTCCAGTAAGGCTGAAGGGAGGTGCTATTTAAGTACCAGCCAGGAACATTGTTACTGTTATTATTGACCTGTAAGTGCTTCCTTGGCTGCGATCGTCTTTCTGTGGGTGATTCGGCCTTCACACCAACTTTGTTTTTCTAGTTCTGTAACAATATCATCGATTGAAGGACGATCACAGGGGTTTGGAACGTCCACAAATCGCCTCTCCGAAGACTGAATTGGTGACCTATTACCAGAAGGATTGATGGGTATGTGTGCTTGAGCTGCTGCTTTCAAAGCATCGACAGGATCCACCATTCCCAATTCTGAGAAAAGAAACCTTTGAAACCATATTAAGATGAACAGATACAGAGGTGAATGTCATCTTGAACGAACTCGCTGATAGCTTCGCGGAATCTCTCATTTCTTTTCTCAACCAATTTCTTGACTGCGGCTGGCTGAAGTGCAGGAACAGCAACTATGCTGTGATGACCGATTGCATATCATTTCCAACACGATTGATTGCTGGGCTCACCTATTGCCTTGGGGTTTCTTCCCTCGTGTATTGTCGACAAACTCGAGAACAAGGACATGATCATCCTCGTTCTCGAAGGCACCTACTGATGTCGAGGCAGCACCAGATACAGAGTAATCTGGTATTTTCTCTCGACGCCCCTTCAGCGAATCCTCAGTGACGCGAAGTTCATTTCGTGGAATATACGAGAACTTGATTAGATCCGGCAGAATTGCTCTGAGATATGTCACTGAGCAGATTCCTTTACATAGAGAAAAAACCTGACTTCAGTTCAGTAATTTTGGAAAATTCTAGGGGTCTTCTCACAAGTGAGTATTCAGCAACACGAGGAGTATACACGCCTACTGCTTAAGAAGAGATTCAACGGAGGACTTGATAACCGAAAAAGTTGTGGCAAGTTGCTTCCGAGTCGAGACAAATCCGAGCACAGTGTTGATGGCCTATGTGATGCGTACATTAGCGAGATTAGATGGTGTAAGAGCCTGTTTACTTTGAAAATCTGGTGCACAATACACGGAAAAGCGGTATTAGAAACGACTCGAGAAAGCAGGGGGGCACGATACCTTAAAGAGCTTCATGTACGTTAAGATCAACAAAAACCAGTTATTTTCTAACACAACACACATTTTGAAAATACTCTGGCCAAGGTGACGCCTGTTCTGGTCGAGCAGAAGACTTCTGACGCTTGTTGTGCGCATTTTTCTTCTCTTCTTGTAGACTTCGGCCATTGGACCTACGTTTCATGAGGATTATATGAATGACTCGCGCAACTAAACAGCAAAAAGTAACTAAATGAGACTTGACATCATGATCCTACGCGTTGTTTGATCTAGAAGGCGACCTTCACTCCGACACAAGCTAGGACAAACAGCCATTCTACCAGACTCGAGCTAAAACGCTCTGAGCTAACAAGGGAGAGGTCAGTGTATTTCTATTGCTACCACTATTGCTACCATATATCATTCTGAATACGCTGTAGGATGCGTTCTACAGCTGCTCGTTTAGTTCGTCTTGTTCCTCGACAAAGTCTCCCGGAAAGTGTGAGGGAAAGAATCATTCCCCCGCCAATCTCCCAACACCTCGAGGTCAAAAAACAGTCTTCGCTTATCGATGGCCTTGAAAGATTGAAGGCAGATACCGGGAAGAATTGGCCGGCGAACATCCGGCTCGAGCCCGTGGTCAAAAGAGAGGCCTTTAAGTCAGTGCAGGCCGGCGTGAGGGTCAGCTTGAAGAAGTTGTTGAAGGAACGGTGAATCATGGCGAATGGCGATCGCAAGGGTTGGCATGTTAGAAGGGGATGTTAAAGGCTATGAATTGCTTTCCAGCTTGTGGGGTACCCAACTTACAATCTGAGCAGTGTGTTCAGTTTCTGAAATTCTACATTATATGACATGCTTGCATGGTTTAATATCTCCATTGCCGCTACTACTGTATTGCAATATAACATGGTTAGTGTGTGACATGTATGTAGGGATGGGTCTTTCCGAGCGAGCATTGATACGATTCACGAGATGTCTGATTCACAACTTGCAATTTCACCATCATGACGCGAACCTGGTCGTTGATTCGAGGTATGCCTTTCTACAGCTTGTACGAGATTTTTGAAGTAAACCAGGTACAGATGGACTCTTGCCGATCACGTTGTTCTCCAGCCTTGCATATTTTGCCACACACTTCATTTTTGGCCACCTTGACAAGTCTGGGTTGGCACAGAGCCTCACAGTAGCGTGTCATCCCCAGAGCTCTGATCCTCAGCCCTATCGATTGGTCTACACTGGGCTGCATCAAGCAGATGCGCTCCTTTGCCCTCTCGTCACATTCTTCCATGCAGCGTTTGACGAGCCTGATGCGTCAGCCGCTCTCAAATATTTTGTCGGTATCGGTGCTCCGTTCATCGCTATCCCGACCATTGAAAGCTGCAGAACTGGACGTGGTGTTATGATCTCACTACCCGTTATTCTGGGCCTGCTCTCGCAAACCTTGACCATCGGATTCACCTTTCCGATCTATTGGTTGATTTTCATTGTATCCGGCGGGGCTAATATCGGATGGGGACGCCCTGCAGATGCAATAATCACGCAGGCTCATGCGGAAGCCGTCATTTTTGGGTTACTTGTCGGCGCTGCCATCCCCTCCGTTGGCATGTTGGTTTTATCAGACCCCAAAGTTACTGCCATCTGGCAACCATACCCTGCTTACGTTTCCATAGCCCAGGTCATCCACCTCTTGATTCGACCCGCTTCCAAGCATTCCGTAACGGGCTACAAGATTATTCGATCCCTCTACATTAGCATGTTCATGATCTCCTCTTCCATCCACATTGCACTCATTTGGCCGTTGCTCATGCGTACGGATCTTGACACCATGTTCCGAGTATATCTGCCGTCTATGACGATTCCTGGCCAAACTACAATTGCCGGTATCCGTGTCCTACACTTTTTAAAGTGGGACATTACTTTTGGTTTCGGTTCCTCAATTTTTGCCACATTATGGTTCGGAAATAGCGTAAAGGAGGCCTTGTCTCTGCTGGTATGGAATGTTGTTGCCATCCCATTGTTAGGGCCTGGAGCAGCCATTGCAGGCACAGCACTTTACCGGGAATCATCACTCCATGACCAAGTTGTGGGTCCAACAGTATCAACCAAAAGCAAGGAAAGTTGACCATCTCGAGAATCTTGCCCGTAAAGCTATTTATGTAATTATGGAAAAGGAATATTTAAATACAGAACAAATATCAAATGTTATATGTATTGAGAGAAAACTGGAGGGGGGGGGGAAATGGATACATCAACGGTTTTTATTTTTAGACTTCCCGTTAGGCTTGCCGTTAACCTTTGACTTGGATTTCTTCCTTCTGTCATCGTCAGAATCATCAGAGTCTCGCGCCTTCTTCGCTGCCTCCGCTCGCTTCGCATCAGCTGGTCAAAGAAGGTTAGATGATCAAGATGAGAATATTAAGAGATATTACATTTGGCAGCCTTCCTCTCCAACTCATCCCAGTCTTCCCCTTCAACAAGATGAGTTAAGGGACGACACAAGGCAAAACAATGATGGTACCTTCGCTTTCATCATCATCACCAGCTTCAGAGCCGGAGTCGCTACCGGAGGCAGAGTCGTCAAATTCGCTCTCGTCATCACTGCTCTCAGTCTCCGCGACATCGTCGTCATCAGCTTCAAACTCTGACTCTGAATCCGAATCATCAGAACGATCACTCTGGAACAAAAGGCATTAGACGATGACCAGCAGGATTTTTGAGCAGAAGGGAGTCACCTCAGCACCATTTGCACCTCCAAGGAAACTCCAACCGCCTCCCTGGAAAAACTCAAAGGGGTTTTCATTGATATGCTTCATGATTGGCCCCCAGTTAAGATTAACAGGGCCTTCACTCATTGCAATATCAACAGAACTACGCGAAAAAAAGTCAAGCTATGGTCGACTCCCCTGATAATTGATATACTTACTCCAGCCAGTTTTTCACATCGTCCATTTGCGAACTTTGTATTGAATTGATGTGTAGAGGTGCTTTTGTGAAGTCTTTGAAGACGAGGACTAGGTCGAATTGCTTCAAACCGTACTGGACACGTTCCAGAGATGCTATTTCTATGTCAGCCAATGTCACAACCAGGAAAGGAGGGTCCGTGAGGTGTACAAGACACTCAGTTGTCGGTTGTAGACGAGCACTGGTTCTGAAGGGTACACCCTCGAAGGATAATTCTCTGAAAGGAATATCGAGGTCCAAAGTATCTCCATTCTGGTACAAACACGTTAGGAATGTATACACAACTCGCACTTGACTCACTGAAGCCGATGCTGCTTCTGCTATCTTCTCTGCGAATGCTTTGATTTCCTTGTTGAGCATCGCACGACGTTTGCGCTCCTGCTGTTCCATCTCAATCTCATCTTCATCACCATAACGATGTTTCCGTTTTCTATTTCCCGTTTCGTCGAACTGAACGTCGGAAGCTTCGCGAACGAACTGGACATCCTATTATTGCCGTGAGCAGTTAGATGAACTTTCACAATGATGGTCATACAAAAGCTTTCTTTTTGCCAATCATGATTGGCGACTTCAAATGGAGATGGACTATAACAAGGAGTTCGTGATCACATGGCTGGAAGAAAAGATGCTTGATGTTGCTGAACAGGATATCTGGTTAATGACGGTCAATGGGTGTCAAGGAAAGTAAAATTGTGTATTTACCGATCTTCTGAGACCCAAGTGGTGATTGGTAGCGCACACCGTTCTGGTGGATTTCTACCTCTCCTGGCAACCTCTTTCCGTCAAGAGCAGGGCGTACAAACGCTTCGGCCATCTTTACAGGCCGATGGCCTCTGACTTCCATAAGGTTACCTTGTTCAACAACGTCCGCCATCTCCTTCTTTTGTTGTTCCCGTTTGTTAGCTTCTTTCTTTAAGTCGGTGATCTGCTTGCAGATGTTGTCGAAACGGTGTCCATCTGGCGAGCGGTATGAAATTGAACGAATGAATGTCGCTTCAGGATCTTCAAAAGGCTATACGGAAAGAGTCAGAGTAATACTCCCCTATCATGTGGCACTTACAGTGTCTTCTTTCTTTCCCGCGAGTTGACCTGGGGTTTGGAAATTGATTCTTAGAATAGTAGAGTCTCCTTCATCGCTCTTGCTGGCATTCTTGATAGTATTGATATGGAAAGGTACGGCGGAACCATGGATTGGTAAGATGACAGTTTGAGCCTTTCGATCGATGAAAATCTTGTGGGGTATATCCTTAGACTAATGGATATAAACATCAACAAGAAAGGGCTCACTCGTAGTCTATCCACTTCATTTGGTAATGCTGCTTCACCCTTGTAGCTCTGGAATCTTTTCCATCCTTTGCCTTCCTTTCCCCCGCTACCCCCACCCCCTTCCACGTAACGCTGGATACCTTCAGTCTGGAGCTTTTCGTGTAACTCCCTTTGATGCTCTGCTAAACGGGCAGCAGCCGATGTATGAACTTCATCCTGGACAGCACGGCGGGTTTGATTTCTGAGTACTTTCGTTCCTGCAGTCTTCTTCTGAGGCGATCCATTCATCCGGGAAGTCAGAGGCGGTTTTCGCTCCTTCCGTGGTTTTTCTTCATCGCTTTCGGGAGTCAAGAAGAAAAGGGTATCCTTGGTCAATCGCGTTCCTTCGGTAAGAAGCACTGATTTGTCTGCTCCGACACGTATGGTATCAACCAGATGGAGAGAATATCTGCCAATGGAGTCGATATTTGATGGATGGATGACAGTATTTCAAGGCTCACTTTTTCCCAGTGCTATCAACTAAGTCAGAGAACCCGAGACCGAGGTTGAAAATCATATCTGTCTTTAGGGAACGCCCGTTTTTAGCCGACAGAACATAAGCAGAGTCACGGAATTCTATGCCCATCTGTGACGACCAAGTGAGAGAAACGAACAACCCTCCAACGAAAAAAAGGATACGCACCCCGAATCCGACATTCTTCACAAAATGTTTCTCGAGTTCTGGATCCTTACTTTTTACGAACGATGATGCATGTTGGTAGACGTCGCGCGCGGATATGTCATTCTTTATGAAAGATAGAAGTTCCGACTGTAAGTTGAGAAGAATATTGTACTGCTTTTCTTGATTCTAGACGGGCAATCAGGAAAAGACATTCATCGCCACGCAGATCCTAAGGCTCACTGGGTTTGGGTCCACTATAAATGTCCGACCGACATTGGCACAGTACGACTTGTACCGTAATCCAAATGCGACCAGAAGGACTCCTTTGTGTGCGATGTTGTCGTCGCTGGATTCCACCGTGTATCTCAAATCGTAGCCTGAATTGGTTGACCGCGATATAATGATGGGAGGATAACAGAATTCAACCAGTTGCCAATCAATCTTAGCGAAAACAAAGTAAGCAACGCATCGAATAAACCAGGCTAAAAAAAATTGTCGCACCTCATCTAATCCCTTCCCTTTGCTCCAAACTTTCATATCAGGTCCTTTTGCGGTACTTCCTTCCCCAGATCCGAGTCGTGCCTCGATTTGTGCAGCAAGCATATCATGAGTTATCTTGGACTCTTTATCCAAGATTGCTTCCAATCTGGGTGCGACATGATACTTCAAAAGAGTTGAAGTCAATGCAGCAGCCGCTTGGATGTTTTTCTTTTGTCAGAGAGTCAAATTAAGACATAAATTAGCCAACTAGACAACACACCATTTCTTCTGAATCCTTTACTGCCATAAAGCTTGAGACGGCAGGTCCAATATCAACAATCTCGGGTTTGCTTCCAAGTCCTTTCACAAGCGTTTCCCATTCCCCAACCAATTTCCCTGAGTGACTTTCCCTCATGAGGGTACCAACACGGGTTTGAGAAGCATAGACTTCCATGAATTTAGACAAGGAATCGTTCGGTGCATCTTTTCCTTTCGCCTGTGCTAAAATCTCAATTTTTACACTTCCTGCACTATGTTCTATCTGACTCAAAATTTTAGCTGTATTGCGAGGTTAGATCGAGTTATGCAGGATGTCATTCTCTTGCTCACCTTTCGAGGCGGAACAAAGAATCGAAATTGTGTCTTTTTGAAACAAGAAAAGGGTAGAAGGAAATTCATAGCCAAGAAGCCATTGCTATAGTGAAAAAGTTAGCCGCTGTACATATCGAACATGGACCAACAACTCCATGAACTAACCTGAAGACAAGTTCCTTTTCGCATCGGTTCGTCTTCCGAAGCAGGATCACCAGAAACGAGGAGAATGGCGTCCGCGTCAGCTATTGAACTGTAGTCGTCATCATTTCTAGCGCTCTACCAGGGTAGATATTAACTGCGGCGAAGATGAGACAGGCTTCAAAGAGGTTACAACATACATTCCAGCCATCGTATATACGCTGGATACGAGAATTAAAAAGGACTTTATTCAACTCCACGAGCATCTCGAGTCGAGTCACGACAGCGTATTGTCAGGGGAGTGGAGGAGCGCGTCAGGCGGACGCGCCAATTGGTCAACTATCGGAGTTTCAATTCATAACAAATATACAAAGTCATGACTTTATTTCGCGGTCAATTTAGAAGATCCACTATGATAGCTTGCGAGCCTCGGTGATGAACTGCAGCATTTACCGACACTCGCTGAAAACCTTCGTCAGTGCTTTCTGCGCCCCAGGCTTCGTGAATGTGTCTGTAGAAGTCTTAATGTGATTCTTTTATTATTTCAAAGGAGAGCAAAAAAACCCACCCAAATACGTGTAGTCTGCATTGCACCAAGTCTTGCATTTTTGCTGCCAAGTAGGGACATCCTGCATTCTTCCCTCGTCGCGTTTTGTCTAGAATGAATTGAGGCGGTGTGTGCGTCAAGAGTATATCAGTCCCTAATGGAATCTGCTGATAGATTGCTAAAGAGAAGAGGTCTCAGCAATGATCCATGGGAGTCATACAACTTTGCGCACCGTGCGCCTCGTCCTTAGAACTGTACTGAAATGCACCTTTTGCATATTCTGGAGCTGACTGGAGAAAGTATCAAGCAGGAATTTTCCAGCTTGGAGGAACCAACGTACAGGTGACCCAAAGATAGACCACGTCTTGCCCTGGGAAGTCGTGATTGCGACCGACTCGTGTTGCAAATAGTGAACATTGTCTTTGAGAACCTCTTTGCTTTTGAGCTTCTTTCGTATAGCTTCCAATGAAGGGTCCTGGATTTGTTTGAGACACTGACGTCATGAGGCTTGGACAAGTACTGACCTGCATTGACAGAACTTGGTTTCCTTCGCCAAGATTTGCATCAAGACAGAGCTGGCGGCCAGGTCAAATGTGTATCAAAATACACAACATCCACGCCTACGTCGTGATTGCCTCCAATGATACTGTTCGAAGTGATTGGGAAGCAGTCTTGCAGTCATACAAAATCTAGATCACCTACATCTTTGCAGGATGGCCAAGTTTCTGGAGCCATTCCAACGTCGCTTCTACCTGACTTGGATAACCCCAACTACTGAGGTCCCCAGAGTGCAAGAGTACGTCTCCATCAGGAACAGAAAAGAGCCGCGAATGCGTGTCAGAAATGCATATAAAACGCGTCCAGCCACTTCCGGGGTGCAGTGGAGGAGAAGCGAGTTCATAGTTGACATAGACTTGTGCTAATTTTTCAGTCGCTGCCGCTGCGGATTTGACAGGCGTCATTGCGTTCCCTAAAGTACCGCTCGGTGAAGAGAGTGGGATGGTCACATTGTTGGATCTCAGCTGTCAATCTAGGCAACTCACTCACTCCAGATCTTGGACCATACTTTTTCGATCTGTCAACAAGGCTATTAACTCAATCATCATCTATTCCCAATAATCGCAGGTCTTTGAGAATGAATACTGTCTCCTCTACACGCATCTCCAGTACAGTCGACCTCCTTTGCTTTGTCTCCCATTCTCTGAGAATGTCTCGCTCGAGACGAGAAAGCAAGCTCTCGTCTTGACTGACGTCACTCCTCTCTCGCTTCTCAAGTACAGCCTTGACATCACTAGCTTCCATCTCCGCACGACACCTCATTCTGATATTGAATAGAGTTTTATGGAGATTCCCCAGAATGACTGAATATGCCTTGTTGAGGTCGACATACCTATTCGAAGATCAAGACGTCATCTGCCAGCATAGGGAAACTAACAACAGACCAAAGATAGAATGTCCTTGTGGGATTTCGATCTGCACTCTTGGGAACCTCTTGTGTACTAATCAGGGAATCAGCAGCGAGCGCAGCCAGAAGCGGCCGAACATCCTTAGGAGCCATCATCGCAACTTTTGAAACCTGTTCAGGCTATGAATCAGCTGTGATTTACAGCACAAGGAGGAAATACCTGTTTTTCATCCATCTTGCCGGTACTCAACAGAAGTCGTAGTATTCGTACACCCTCTGCACCGTGACGTTCTCGAGTCACTGACTCCAGAACACGCCTTCGAAGTCGACGACAGATAATCTCGAATTCGACCTGAACTTTTGAGGAGCTGAAGGAGACAAACGATCCAGCTTTACCTGCCGGCGTAGGATTATCGGCAGCCGAGAGCATCCCAAGATAATCCTTGATGCATGACGAGTTTGTCGTTTTTTTGGAGGAAAAGACGAGACCGGAAGATAAATCATGTTCCGATAATTGCAAACTTATGCTTGCCACGGACATGGGATCTTGGGCGCCGTCAAGCAAACCCATTGCAAATCTACAAGATGCATGAACACACCTGAACGAATTTCTGAGACATTTTTTTGGCTGGATTCTGTTACTTTGAGAGCTGCTTGAAGAACCAGAGCTGCATCGGCGTTATACCGTTCTTTTGCAGCCTTCACGATCAGCTTGGGTCGAGTAAGCATGGGTATCTACACAGAAAGAATGGTATGGGCCCACCGAATTTCTGATGTGAACGTTGAACTTATCGAAGTTGAGACGGAAATAGACAGTTTCCTGTGCCCACGTCTCAAAACCCCGTTCTTTGGTAGAACTCTTTGACATACCTCAACAATTTCTTCCTCTTCGACTATCTTGCGCTGCAACAAGCTTAGCAACAGTACAAAAAAAATGCAGGTAGTAGACCTTGCTCAGTCGATGATTGGTTGTCTCCTTTGCTTTGCGTTTCTGATAATGATCGAATTACGAAGTGAATGAGGGATTTCAGCGAATCTTACCAAACCAACTTGTTCTGCCTCTTCCTCTTCTCGTTTGAGACGAGCCGCGGCAACCTCCTTTGCTTCTCGAATCTCCCTCGCGGTAGGGAATCCAACAATTTTGGCCTTTTCTTCTGCCTCATATTGTATCCGTTTATCCCGAGGAGAAATATGTGAAAGAATTGTGGCGGGTTTGAGATAAGACATCGAAACGAGTTTATGCAGAGTTTGTGTATAAAGTGTGACAGCTAAAATTATCTATTGACGACGATGGATGGTGGGTCATAGAAAAAAACCCACTCTTTGGTTCATAAGCACCTAAATGTGATAAGATATCTGGCGGGCGAAGTTTTCCATGATCAAGAATAGTTTGTACTATTTCCGAAGCCTGCTTAAATATCAATTGCCAAGGATAATCCCCAGCACAAGATGACATACCGCTTTTCCAAACAGTTCCTCCGCTTGGTACACAAACGTACCAAATCTAAGTCTCATGAGACATTCGTCGACGTTGACCTCAAGTACCTCGCCATCCTCGTCTGTTCGCGCGTGCCAAAGAATGTTGTGTTGAATGAGAATTAGTACAGACGAGAGGACCGCTCTGCTTTTATGACCCGATATGCGTACTAGTTGGGGGAGAGGTAACCGACCGCGAGTTAGGAGAGCAGATGCCACAGACTATTATTGTATCTAAAGTGAGCATAGTAGAATTACGGAGAACTAATGGACTGACCGCCGTGATAGGACCGAAGTGCGAGTGTATAATCTCAATACACAAACGCGCAGTATGTGAGTCTGTCATCCCAGAATAATGGCGAATCCGACGGCTATGTGGGTACCGGAGCTTCAGGTCAAAAGCATGGGCCAAGAGAAAGGAGTGTCAAAGTGATTCGAGTAGACGCGTTATACAGGCTGGAATCAGACAAAAACGCTTGATCGGTACGAGGTCCATATTCGGCAACCTCCGCAACCCAATTGCAACCGTCGTTCAGCTCAAGTATGGTATATATGTACAAGCGTTGAAGGAGTGCTACTATAAGGTACATGTTCAATAATATACGGTATAGTTAAGATAGACTATAAAAACACCTGTAACTATTTCAAGTGGGAGGGAATCGGACCATCATAGGTTCGGCCATTTTGAGTAACCAATCGTCCCACGCCTTGTTTTTCTGTCGTCTTTCTGCAACCTGCTCTAGTTGTGCCCCAGTTGGGCGATGAAGACGGAGAACGAATATGTGTGGACTCATGTCATCGAATTGATCGAATTCGATGACGTTTTCTCCGAGGCTTATATATTCCGATACATCGACCATACCATTAGGACCAACCTATCGATATTTCAATCGTCAAAGACGAGCGGAAGACAAAAGAACATGTCGCACTTGGAACGGAGGTGAGAGCGGGAACGCAGTAAACTGGCCTTTGTACTTGACATTCATAGACAATGAGCTACCTGTGGGCCATACCACGGGAAGGTCAGAAATTTCATCGATACTCTTCTGTTCAGATATTGCAGAGGTCCTTGAGTAGCATGCAAGCGAGGCACATGTACACATTGATATATCCCTGGAGAATAGGTATCAGTCAACACATATCAGTTAACACAAACAGTAGGTGTCAGCATGATATACGTACTCGAGAGTTTTCTTTCTGTTATTCCACCCAGTTATGGCATGATATTGTTCTTCGAGTATTGTGAATTGAATTTTAGACCTTGCTCTCTTCAAGTTTCTTCCCTTATAAACCATTAAGACCTTTGTATCAGGCCCAAAGGCGTCTGTTTATAGCAATGGAGTGTGAGTAGCATAGAAGCTTAGAAGAGATTGGAAAGTGACCGGACATACGCAAGGCTCTTAACTGTTGCTGGGTGGGTGGGGGAACCGAACCGTCATGAAATTCAGATATTTCTGTGATGCCGGGTGGCGTAAGAGATGAAGATGGATGCTGTGAACTTGAATGTCCGCTAACAATACCATTAGTAGGGGTAGTGATGTCCTGCTCCAAGCACGTCAACAATTGAAGACTGCAAGACACGAGTGGGGAGGTTCTTTACCGCCAAGATGGTTTCATCACCTGAGTACGGGAGATGTAGATCGTTATTGCCAACAGTAGTTGGAACCATCGGTGAGGGCGAAATCGAGTTTCGTAATGCGCCATTCGGAGGACGAAAGCCATTTCGTGATGATGAAAGAAGAGAAGGGGCTGTTATGAGGGTGTTTTGAAGTGACTGCACGATATCGGTTTGCAGAGGAAAAGCTGACTCAGGAACCTTGGTTGGGAGAAGGTCACTGATCATCGAAGGCGTCGCCAAGGGTGTATGACCAGCATCGCTCGTCAGAGATTGGGATCCATCATGGTCAAGAGAAGTAATTGAAGTCACATTACGTAAGACAATATCATTCTCTGAGGATTGGCAATCTTGAGCTTCCATCACATTGGGTGCAGTAGAGTTCCCGCCCTTGGTAGACTCTGACTTTGTATCTCTTTCTATAATTGCGTCGGCTTTCAGCCCCGAGTCATCTGTTGTGACCTTCGTAGAAGCCTTGATTTCATGCGATCTTTGTGGAGGTGTCCATGAGTGTAGGGGGGATGTTCTGTGAGAAGGTGTATTTCTGTTCCTCATCACGAGTGGAGTTCCCAAAGTTCCGTCCAACCTTTCAACGTCAATATTGTCTGCGTGACGTTCGCTCAGCTGAGGGGATAATTGATCTATAGCCATGTCTGCTCCATTGCCACCGTCCATATGGCTTGTGGAATGCTCGCTGAGGTGAGGTGATATTCGATCTACACCCACGTCTGCTTCATTGAGTTCAAGAGAAGTGTTTGAAGTCACATTGCGTGATTTAATATTGTTCTCTGAAGATTGGCGATCTTTAGCTGCCATTACATTGAGCACAGTATAGCTCCTACCCTTGGTAGACTCTGACTCTGGGTCTTTTTGCAAAATTGCGTCGGCTGTCAGCCCAGAGTCATTTGCTGCAGCCTTCGCAGAAAGCTCAGCTTCATGTGATCTTTGTGGAAGTGCCCATCCATGAACTAAAGAGGACGTTCTGCGAGAAGGCAGATTACTGTTTTTCATCACGAGTGGACTTCCGAAACTTCCGTCCGACATGTCAACGTCGATATTGTCTGCGTGACGTTCGCTCGGCTGGGGTAATATTCCATCTACGGCCATGTCCGCTTCATTGCCTATATGGCTCGTGGAACGTTCATTGGAGCGAGGTGATAGTTGATCGACACCCACGTCTGTTCCACTGATAGTAGTTTCCATAGTATCTGATGGTCCAACCTGAAGCTTCGCTAGTATTGTAAGGAGCTTCGAAAAGTCCTGGTAAAGTGCTCACCGAATGCGCAGTACTTGAGGATGGCGGGGGAAGTGCTGCTCCGCGAGATAAACCAACTGTTTCATCATCATCCAGAACTATAATTTCACGATGAGAAGCATCACTGTGCGAAGAAGGGTTTTTGGAAAGGTGTGGGATCGTGACATTCGTTGGTTCCATTTTGATGTTGAATCCGGCCATACCTCTTCTCTGCAAGTCCTGAATATCAGCTTGGATCAAAAATTCTAACTCGAATTCCGTCTTCTTCTTCCTCTTTTTGGCTTTTGACATGGTGGAGGCCTCTGGCATCGTGCTTGATAATTTGGGTGACGAAATAGAAGGAACATGTGAAGAAGTGGCAAGTGGTGTATCCGGAGTGAATGAGACCTTGGTTTGTTCGGCAACATAGGTTGCCCCAGAATGATTAGAAGTCGGAAAATCTCTGTTCACCGAATTTCTTGTATGATTAACAAGAATTGTTGGGTCTGAAGTACCACGACTCATTCTGGAGACTTCGACAACAGCAGGAGAGTTGGTGTTTGTTTGCGTTGAGTGGGGAGAATGATGAGAAAAAGAGGCCATGGACGGTGAGTGCACCGAAGGCAAAGAAGGAGATTGGAGTGCTGAGGGGAACGGCGAAGAACTCGGTGGCATTGTAGAGTTGTCCATGTGCACAGGGGATGACTCTATTGGACTATTGTGTCTGTGAGACGCGTCAAATGCATGGATGATTGCTTTGTTTCCAAACATACTCGGAAATTAAATCTATATGTACAGGGGATACCGGTGCAGTAATGGTCTTCAGCAAAGCTTTTACTTCGGCTTTATGTCCGAGAGTGAGAACAAGGTACAAGACAAAAAAACACGTTCACTAACCATGCAGGTTGGGTTCAACAAATAGATCTTTGTGGGGGTGTACGGCTTTCAAAAGTTTTGAATAGGGTCCAACCATGGGATGTTCGACGCATGAGGAAATGTGGAAAGGCGACTTGAGGTCTACGTTGTAATTCGCATTGCGTCGAAGGGTCAGTTGCGCAGTCTTGAAGGGCGTTAGAATAATGCTGCCATGTAACTGTGGTCGGGTCTCAACACACTTTTAGTAACCCGAGAATCTATATGATTCCGCGCGTGAAAAGTCAGAGATACGGGCGTCAGATTATCGTGGGCTGGAGCAAGCATACCTTAGGTCGTGCCGCAGGATAGTAAGCACGCTCATCCGCGAGCCACTTTGCGAGCCTCCCGGAAAACGTGTTGTATGTTTCGAGATTGTCAGATTCCAGCTTTCTTGCATAGGGACCAAAGAGTTTGTCGTTTGTTTCTACGGCATTGGAAGCCGTTGGTCCATTCATCTCAGAGGAACAACATGGAAGTGGGTTGAAATAGGTATGTAATACGTTCATTCATGTATCTAATCTTATCTCAAGGATGCAGGTTTTCAGAAATTGAAAGCAATACAGTAATAATTGAAAAGAGAACGTTTGGATCTCTGTTGATAGAGCACGTCCATTACAGACAAGGCAAGATGTCAGGAAACCCAGGATTGACACAAAGTCAATATCAGGTGGAAAGAGTATGAGCACAGCGGCTGTGTGAAAGAATTGAACTCAAGAAGTGTCTAATGACCCTAACAAATCCTGAACTTTCTGCGGCCATCCCTATTCCTCTCTCTTTCATGCCTACTTTTGACCTCGTGGTCGTAGGCGCTGGTGGAGGTCCAGATGAAACCAACCTGTCTGCGTGAGTCGAGGGCTGACGGCCTCATGTTCGAGTTCGCACGTGGCCTCACTGCCTTCTTCTATTCCAGGTATATCTTTAAACCCCACGACGCAGAGTGGCATGATGGGGCATTAGCTCTGGAAGCGGGTCGGTCTCTCCTTCTCGCTAGAGTCTCGCGCTCAAACACATTTTCAGGATCGGCTCAAGGTGTCTTGGCTGCGATTTTGCATCAGAACCCTCTGCTTTTCAGTTCGCGGAACAGCCCGACTCAGAAAACCTACACTGCATCGGAGATCTATTCATTCTTGCGGTATGCGCTGCGCTTGATTTTTGAGACTCCTGTCTGTTCATCGTTGTTGTCAGATGCTTCCTCATCACACATGCTCACCTAGACCACATCAGTGGTCTGGTTCTGTCAGCTGGTTCTTTGAAAGGCCCGCGTAAACGCATCTTTGCTACGAAGGAAACCCTCAATGACCTAGAAACCGTGTTTTCCGATCGTATCTGGCCCAACCTTGCCTCTTGGAACGAAGACGATGAGGAGTATAAGCTGTTGTATTCTCAGTTTGTCAAACACCTCTTTTGTTTTTCGTCCTCGGTTGATCCATCCTGCACAGGCTGCATATTGACAACAATTATAGGGAAATATATCCGGGCATATCTGTCCGGACTATGCTTGTAAATCATGGCCGCAATGAACAAGGACACTACGGATCCGCCGCATTCTTTATCTGCCACAATATTCAGAATCGTGAATTTCTTTTCTTCGGCGACGTCGAGCCAGATACAATAGCGGACGAACCTCGGACAATCAACGTTTGGCGTGCAGCTGCACCAAAAATTCCTCAAAAACTCTCCGCCATTTTCATAGAATGTTCATGGCCCTCCGGGAGGAGTGACAACACGTTGTATGGTCACCTCAACCCCGTACACCTAGTTGACGAGCTGGTGGTTCTGGCGACGGAAGTTGTCAAGTTCAGGAAGAGCCAAGACATAGGTGTTCATAAACAGCCAGCCAAGAAGCAGAAGAAGAATCCTATCGCTGAGAAGGAGCTTGTGGGAGCTCTTGATCATCTTCGTATATACGTGACCCACTGTAAAGATGATTTGTCCAGTGATTCTGCCCAGCCTATGCGAAACGTCATCGTTTCCCAGATTCGAGACTTGATGCGGGAAAAGAAGCTTGGTGCTCAGATTTTAGCTGTTGAGCAAGCCATGTATATTGGCAAGTTGTCCTATCGTGGAATTCTTGCCAGTTTATACTGATACCGTTCGTAGAAATATAATGTTAAGGACCACATCACTCAGACACTTTCGTAGTAGGCCTGATTTGTATAATAGCATCATTGCATTGTAGCCTTAGAGTTTCTTTTGTGTGTACAATATAGATTACAGGATTTCTCAAAGCTCGCACAATGCCAGGCATAGAGTTACGTTTCTGAACGCGAATTAAGATTGATTGGGTCATAAATCGTTCTGAAACAAGAAAGAGAAAACGATAGCTACAGTAATCATAGGGAATATGGACAAGCAGAAACACAAATAACAGCCTTCCCTCAAATATGTGTGTTCTATTACCAGGACAGTAAAGCACAACCACGCAATGATAGTGAATAAACGCCAGGCCAGACCTATGATGAGGCATATAGTTTGACCACTCCATCAGCACCAGCACTTGCCATAAAAGGCAACGTTGGGTGGAACTCTACATCGAGAACACCCTCTCTGGCCTTTTCCCTGTGGGTTGTAATCTCTTGTACGCACGCGCGTGTACCGAGTAAGTCCCAGAAGCGGACAGAACAGTCATGGCTTCCTGATACGAGCGAGAAGCCCGCAGCATCGATAGACAACGAAGTTACACCATCAAGGTGGGCGAGCATAGAATGTGTACATTGCCCTATACAGAGAATTAAGAAAAACAATGACTGAGGCGTGGAGATTAAAACATACCTGTCGCTATATCAAATATACGTATGTATTTATCTTCGTGTGCAGTCACAAGTAGTGACAACGTCGGGTGGGATACGATCCTATTTATTTGGGTTGCAGGAGTACCATCTGCAAAGAAATGAACACTACTGTATATCGGTCAACGCAAGGACTCACTATACGTCATGTCACTTTGCAGTCGAGATAGCTCCTTTCCGCTTTCGATATCAAAGATCTTCACAACAGCATTCTGATACGCAACGGCGACCTTTTTCAAGTCAGCCTTAAGAGCTTCAACAGCTGTGGCTCCAGGAACCGACGAATCCTCTGGGCGAAGTTCATCGGCAGATTCGACTCCGCCCCAACCCCATGTTAGTCTCAACGACCCACCACCTGAGGGCCCGCTGACGTCCCACACCTTGACTGTACCCTCGGCACCACAGCTGATCAAAGTGCTCTCATCACGAACGAGCGCCAAGTCCCAGACGGCATCTGTGTGCCCTATGAGCTCTCCACGTGCCCGGGTTTCGTCGTAGTGCGCATATGTCGTATGCGTTGGAGCTGGAAGGGCCCAGACGCGTATCGAGGAATCCAGTGATGCAGAATAGAGAAGTCCTTTTGTTGGCGCATGGATTAGCCGTGTTATTGCAGCCGAGTGTCCCCGAAGCGTAAGCTGGGGCTCAACTTCTGTAGTAGCTCTTGTGCTGAAGATTCAAAGTTCGGAAAGCTTCAATACATAAAAACAGCATGACGTACACAGAAGAAGCCAGGCCAGCAACGTCAACTCGCCATATCTTGATAGTACAGTCGTCTCCCCCTGTCGCTAGGCATAGCTCGTTGGGATGGAAAGCAAGTGCTCGCACAGCATCGAGATGACTGATAGCGGAATAAGTATACCATCCCAGGGGTAACTGCAATCACACGACTAACTTTCTGAGAGTTCGCTTCGCTTTCCAGACTTTAGTCTCTTCTCCTTCGCCAGCCACACTACTCTCATCATCTTCGACTTCGCTCTCATCCTCTTTGCCATCTTCTTCGTCCTCCGTTTGGATGTCTTGCGCTGATCGTGCTTGTTCAGCAGCCTCATGGGAAAGCCGGAGTTTCTCCTTCCACTCCCCGGCGTCATCAGGGCGGAAAATCGCCGTAAGTTGGCGGCCTTCGGTTTCAATCTCCTTTTCTTTCTCTCCCTCTGATGGACCAAGCGGTACTAGGGGCGGAGGATTGGACTGAAGAGCCGGTCCCGGTGACTGTTGAATGCTTGGCCCAGATGTTACGGGGCCATTACGGTCCAAAAGAGTTCCACCACTGGGATTCTGAGGCTGTCCGGATATAATGGGGTGACCATTTAAGATGGGGAAATCCTTCCCTGCTTCCGGAAGGACCTTTCGTGGTCGATGATAATTTATGGCTTCGAAAGGAGGGACGTTGGGTAACGATAATGGTATAGACGGGTTGGCGAGCAGGGGTCTGTTGGGTAACGGGTTCATTGCTTGAGGCGATGTTAAGTAAGAGACCTCTTGGAGGCATCTACATAGAAGAGATTATGTTTTATGGGGGTCGAATAGAAAATAGGCGCACTGTTTCAAGTAGTCGCGACTCCTGGCCCTACTTTTTGGGTCCCTTCCGGGGGGAGGTTTCCCAAGGCCGGAGGCAGTGCCTGTAGAAGGTCCATTTGGCCAGTTGGCACCTCCCCAAGAGCCTTGCCGTCCAAGAGCGCTGACAGCAGGAGCCCCATTGGCCAACCTGCTTTCCGGTAAGGGAGAGTCTGAGCAAACACAGAGATGTACATTTGGTAAAGGGTAGAAACGGAGGGACGAATTCAAGCGAACCTTCACTCCGGGGAGAGCTGCCACCGCTATCTTCCTTGTGACTTTGGGCATCATCTTTCTGAGAAGAAGCGGCATGATTTTGTATAAGTGCAAGTTTGGAGGGCGGAACATTCTGAGAGGTTGGCTGAGTGAGTTGTTTCGAACTGATGAAGGGGACACGTCAGGTTCTGCTCCCGACGGATGTGGGGCACGAGATCGCACCGTTCCATGCGTAAGGCGTATTCAAGCATCTTGATGCGACGCACGAGGTCGAGTTTTATGTTGTCAAATGACCTGCGCTCCCCTTCGAGGAGCGCTATGCGTGCCTGCAAGATATATGTTACGACGCGCTAATCTGAGCGAAAAAGGCAAGCAGGACGGACCCGCATCTCAGCACGCTCGATTTCCCACTCGTTGCGATCGCGCTCATATCGTCTCCACTCTGTCTGGAGGAAATGAAGGACACTAGAGAGGGTGTAGTCCTGACCATTCTGAGGCGGTGGGGGAGGAATGGGATTCTGCTGATGGTGGTGGTGGTTCTGCTGATTCTGCTGCTGCTGCTGCTGGTTGTGCTGGATGCCCTGGAGAGGACCCAACATGGGGAGCTGGATGAGGGAGGGGAGAAGAGGCGGATGTGTGATTCGCGAGTCTGCAGACATCATGTGCGTTGCAATAATTTCATCAAAACACCGACAAATCAAGCTCTATTCTACATTCCCCTCCATTACTTCTTCCCAGACCTAGAGAGAATCAGTATACAGATACACTACATCGTCCGTCAGAACACACTTCTTGATCCCACCACCCCCCATCGGTCCACCTTGTATCTGTCAGTACATGTACATACGGCCACACTCCATCTTCAACTTACTTTTCAGTGCTGCAGCCATCGTGAGCACCCTCCACACACACAGTCACAGTACACACGTACCCTTGTCTTTCGCAGCCTTCAGTGCCGCAGCCTCGGCCTTCTTCTTTTCTTTAAAGGCAATATCTTCCTCTGTCTCTTCTGTCTTCTCCTTCTTGGGTGCCTGCAACCCAGCCTCCATCAGATCACTGAATTCAATGAGTACTCGTTATCGATGACCTTGAGAGGCTTTAGCTTCCCTCCTTGTCTGCTCGACATTGTGCGTGTGTGGAAGAAACCTCAATTTAGTTCACAGAGATCAGGATTTGTGTTTGGCTTCGACTTTTAGGACAAATATCTCTTTGTTCTCTTCGTGTGCACACCATGGCACGCCAAGCCGTCATGTTCAACAGACACGACTGGACGTTCAAGCTGAGCCACAAGTGGGATGTATGTTTTGTCTGCGTTGTGCCAGCCCCGTAACGTGTGGCATGCTCAGCAACACATAGATCCTCGGGCCATTTCCAATACATGCCCGAGAGCAGCATTATCTTTCCCCTTCATTTCCTCTCAATTGTGACTTCCGCTCCCTGCATTTAGCAACTCCATTGTAATTTCCCTTGTGTAGTGTCGGAGCCAATTGACTGGCAGAAAGCCTGGCCCTCTTCATATGCGGATCACGGAGATGTATCGTGGTCGACTGTCGAGTCCGGTTTTGACGGGACCTTGAATGTGTCGTTCCCGCAAATAAGGCTTTCAATATTTCTCATCCGCAACTGATTTCTCCTGAACTGACGTTACAGGTGGGAAACCCTGCGAGCAACTGAAGGATGGGCTGCGTTACAGCATCACGCAGTCGTACGCACGACCTTAACAGTATACCCTCCATCATCTCTAGACAACACACAAGCTCCTCATCTTCTCGTAAACCTCGTTCATGGCTCATTTCTTACTATTCTCCCTTCTGATCCTGGCAAGCGGCGATTTTTTATTCCTCAATGGTATGCTGGAAATATTTATGACATGGAACGAGCCCTGCCCCGAGCGGTCGAGCTTCCTACACCACCCAATCTGAGAAAGCCTACTATATATGAGATCTTCATCAGTGCTGACTACGAGGTTGGTAGCATTTTTCACCGGTACTTCTAGTACACTCAGATTGTGCAGATAAGATTGTTTGGTGATCCAGCTGCCAAAGGCGAAGAAGTACCCATGCAAACCATTCGCCTTGACATACAACTGGAGGCCGAAAATGAACTTCTTGTCCACGAGCCTTCTCTTGACGTTGTTTGTGACTTCGTTGATGGGAAAGCTTTTGGCAATACATTCGGCATTGCCTTGAGGAGTGTTTCAGGATGGTGGATCATAAGGAATGTTTCGATACGTAACACAAAGGTCTCCTCCGATCTTTTCTCTCCATAAGTGCCTCTAATCTAGCTGAAAAGGCAGTGATCCTGACCATCAAACGTGATACCGTGATTGCACCTACTCAAATACGCATTGTTCCTTTTACTCTCTCTCAAACGCACGTATTCCGACTACTCGACATTGACGCTGAACTTGAGGTCATTTCGCGTGACGGACTACACAAGAAAATAATTACCGTCATTCTCCCTGTGCACCATCAAATCTTTGGAATCAGACGTCGTACCAACCTATCAAAGCGACATACTTCTATGCTCTTGAGATGCCTACCGCTTTTCTGGTCGTTCCACCTATTCTCCAGAGTTTTGACAAGAAATCACCACCAATCTTGGCTCTACGTATGTACATGCTTTTTTCTACAGTTTCAAAGGACTGGAACTTAGGCAATTCACAGATGGCGCTGGTGTAGATATCTTTGAAAACTCTTTTTGGATACAATCTATACCACGCAACACGCGCAGTTGGTTAGTGTTTCCTTCAGGACGCACATCATGGGTATGTTTACGGCAGTATCTTCAAAATTCGTATCCTATTTCTGACTGGTATCTGCTCAGGGGCTCGATTGGCACGGTCCTAGCGCTCAAGACGCCTGGGCTACAATAGATTCCCTTTTTGATATCTTACAGGCAAACACGGATTGGAAGCGTTGGGAGATCGATTCCAATGCCCGAGTGATACTAATGGGGCATTCGAATGGCGGTCAGGGGGCATGGTATCTTGCGTCCAGATACCCCGACAGAGTGGTCGGAGGTATGCTACTGTATAGTAGACAATTGGTCTTTTACTAAGGATATCTCCTAGTCATCCCAGCCGCTGCATATATCAAATCTCAAGCGTATATACCTTGGACCATGTCAAGGTACGGATTGTATGCCTATTGCTGCTCGATTTTAGATTATTATTCTACCCAGGTCGGCCCACTACACTGACCCCGCATTGCGTGCCATTCTCGATGCATCACTGACTCCAGACGATAACGATCTTCATCTTTCTAACTTGGTTGACATTCCTGTGTTAGCTGTTCATGGGTTAGTAGGTCTTTTGACTTCATGTTAGTATCAGTGATTTCACTTTAGCTCTCTTTTTCAGTGGTAACGACACGAATGTTCCAGTATGGCATTCTAGAGAGTATGTCAGCATTCTCAAAACCCTGGGTGCTAAGAATGTATCGTGCGTTGCATATATTCGGACACGAGTTCCGTCTCATTGAATGCTTCTCGATAGCATCTTAGAAGTCCCGAACCAAGATCACTGGTTTCCTTCCGTGTTTGACAATGAACAAGTCCACGGTTTTGTGGAGACGTTAGCGACGGAGCCTCAAATCCCCAGGTCACCAAAGGACTTCACTCTGACCGTATCGGATCCCCGAGCAAGCGGTACATTACATGGGTGGAAAGTCGAAAGCCTCGTATTTCCTGGAAGGTAAGATTTACACTAGTCAAAAGATGTTATAATTTTCATCATGCTTGCCCGACACATCAGGCTGGCACGTTTGCGCGTCAAAATAGACGAGACTGGATCCGCCCATGTAATCATATCCAATGTGCACTCCTTTTCTCTTGATCGCCGCCTATCTATCTGCAAGTCTGTACAGATTGGTGCTTCGTTCATACCCATATCCTCGGAACAGGCCGAAGTCATTCGCTTCGGCCTTGATAGAGCCAGGTCTGGATCCTGGACAATCGTCTGTAAATCCAATTTGCCGTAAAGTGTAATTGCTGACGGGTATTTGTCTTGTTCCTCCAGGTTGATATTGTAAAGAGTTCTCAGGAAAAGTATCCCCCTGTAAGGCTTCAGAGCATACTCTCATCGAACGGTCCAATTACATTCATAATATCCAATGACACGAACTCTCCCGAGCTTTCGGTCGCCCTGCGTTTAGCTCACGACCTCCAAATATATCACAGATTAGATTCGGAAATCTTGCCGGAATCGGAAGTTCAAACGTGTCTGCTGCCGTCAGGAAATCTGGTATTCATTGGTAAACAATCATCTGTCTTCCCTCAGGTACTATTGAGTGAGAAACGGACGCCATTCGAGGTCAAGGGTAACGCTCTTGAACTAAATGGCCAAGTTCTTGATGATTCCAGTACAGGTTTGTGCTCTTCTACCATCCTGACTAAACAGTCTTAGTTGCACCTGCCTAGGATCCATCTTCCTTCATCCTCATCCTGCTGAAAAAGATCTTGATGCGCTTGTGCTTTTTGTTCTCTCAAACAATTATGAATCACTCGAACAATTGGCCAGATTGTTTCCTGTTCGTACAGGAATAGCTACCCCGAGCTGGGTAGTGACCAATTCGCTCTTAAACACAATCGGTGCAGGTGGTATACGCGGAACAGGGTGAGTACAGGTATCAGCTATTTTCTGGCGACTAACCATTTGTGTAAAACAGACTATGGAGTCTAAGCTGGGGCTGGAACGATGGCTCATCAATGTGGATTTGGTGATCCTCTTATTAGATGTTCGTTCTCTTTATGTTGAATTGCTGGTGCCAGATACATGTCTCAGAGGGAAGGGTCACCATTTCAACACTTGAAGACGGTGAAAGAACTGTTGTTACAATACAGTATGGTAGGAATAGAAAACCCAATAGAACACAGAAAAGATATGTACGACAGATAGCAAGAATAATGACGACAAAATATCTACGATGGAGGAGGGATCGACCTTGCCACCTAGATTGAAACAGCTCAGTAGAAGTAACTTTTCAGGCCAGCTAGGAACTCACGCGCTCTAAAATCATTGTTACTTCGGGCGCAACTTTGACAAAGTCTTTGTGCCAGAAATCGTACTTCGGATTTCGAAGTAGCTCGATGAAAGTCACTAATGCTCCCCAAGGATGAGGGCGGTGAACAATGAAGCGCTCCAATAAAGTGGTAGTAACAATCTCTTGGAAACGATTATCCTTGACTTCCAAAAAGAGGTGTAGAACCAAGGAACTAAACCAATGAGTATGAGCATTGGGGTATCGCAAGTGAAGCCCAATTGAAACGAGCAGATGATGTTGTCCTAAAAGACATTAGATATTATTATATACAAGAGTCTGTGACTTACCCTCGGCATCAAGGTTGGCCGCGAGGTATTGCAATGCCACTACACCAGCGTCGGCGGGATTGAAAAGAGCTGAACCACTTCGTGCCTTGGCTTGCGCAACAGATGAAACGCCGATGAACATGACAAGTGAATTGATGAGGGGCAGATTATATGTATCAACTGATTCCCCAGTTACTCCATGGATCTTCAGTTGGTCTATTAGGGATGACAAGAAGGATGGCGTTCCGCGGTTGAAAAGGTATTGGTCCAAATAATTACGTAAGTCATCCTTCAGTCCAGAAGAGAAGTCTGAAAGGACTGGTGGAACAGGGCCCATGTCGGGAATGGAGTCAAATTTGACATTGCGCAGATACGGGTCCGGAAGGAGAATTGAAGGAGGGAATGCACTGAGAATGATGTTTCGAAGCTGGACGCAGTTGGGTGGGACGACATCACAGAGAGAAAAGTAATATCCGCTTAAGAACTCGGGGAAATCGTGAAGAAGCACCAGGACCAGCCTCAAAGCACCCCGATAGAGGTCAGAAGCAGCTGGCTGGACATCGTAATCCCTCAAGAATGGATTGAGGAATTTAAAGAGAGACAACAACAACTTATGAAACGCGGACCATCCCTATTTAATCAGATTAACTGCGAAGTCACATGCACAGGTGTACGGCAGAACAATTCATACCTCCCGATTTTCAGACAGCAAAAGCTTTGGCATGAAAAGCCTGTGCGAAATTAAACACATCCAGGAGAAAGCAAAACCAGGGAAGTAAGTAGGTTGTAGCGAACTGAACGTATCGCTAAAAAAGAGAGTAAGAACAAGGTCGTCAACTCTGGCTTGTGAATCGTACCTGATAGCGATCAACAGCTGGAAGTAGACAGGACCCAGATGTGTTTCGATGCCATGTAAATCGTTGAGAAGACTGGAGAAGAACCTAAAGAAGGGCTTCTGCTGGAAGACGGGCCCTTGTTCTTCATGTAGGTTGGCCAGGACGAGAACAAAAATTGAGAGTATCTTTGTCAGATAGTGGACCTTGGCCTGGTCATTGTTGACACCAGAAGCATCCCCATGATACTTGATGATGTAGACAATAAGCCTAGACATAGCATCTAAGGCTTGGAATGCGTAGTCGTAGTCCCCAGTTGTGACACATTTGATATAGCTATTGACACTTGATTCGGCACATACCCTGAAGAAGAATGACGACACGTCCTCCATCTTTAGGATTCCTTGCTTTGTTAATTGGGTGATGAAAGGCACAAAATTCTTTTCTGGGCTGTGAGACCGCTGGTAAATGGTGACCCATTGCTGGAACCCTATAAATAGTTTTTCTCGAAGTTGGTCAGTCTCAGGCTTGACTAAGGTCTGACGGCCCAAGGTCATCAACGGTTCAGGTGTGGTGGAATCTGAGATACGTCGAGGACCGCGCAGATCTTCCAAGAGTCGATTCACCCTGATTAAATCTCAGAAGCAGCGTGTCGAGAATAACATCGGATACTGACTCGTCATTAGCTCTTCCGGACTGAGCAAGCTGATTGAGCGTCTCGATGGAGAATGCGAATTGGTTCTGAGAAGTAAAAGGCGGATCGCTAGATAGACATTCACGAATCAAGTTTACTGTGAAGTTAAGCAAATTAGGACGAGGATCAGCGAGTAACGTCTTTGCCAGCTGCTGATCCTGAGGAACAACGCCAATCAGACCACTTCGCAGTAAGGTTACAGTCACATTGACGTTGTACTTTCGCTGTAAAGAGTGTCAAGAAAGTTATCAAGAGTAGTCCAAGTTACCTCACCTCATCCTCCGCATATAGTAGCCAAGTCAATGCCTCCCTTGCAACATCGTCAAATCGACTGCACAAACGGGCAAGAAGGGTCACATAGACATCTCGACCAAGCTGTGAGGACGTCTTATAGAGGAGTTGTACTATCTTCTGAGACATCATCAAAGGAGTGCGTTGACGATCACCAGCCTCACTAGCCAAGGTCAGAATCCGGCTAGCGATCAGATGTATGTCAGGGTTTGGAGGAAGAGCTGATTCGTGAGACTGCAAAGGCAATTGGATCAGGATAGCTTCCAGGTCTCTCGCCAAGACCTTGCAGATAGATGAGCGTAAATTTCTTCCTTTGTCAAGGCTAAAAACGTACATTGAATTGTTCCATCGCTTCTCCGTGGCTATGGAACCCAGAGAGTTCGGATGCCGGAGATGAAGGATACAGAGCCGGGGCTGCGAACGACATTGTCGAGTTAGGTCTACTTGTAATCCTTCGTTTCAAATCCGTAGCTAGCAGAAGTTGAAAAAGAGGAACATCACAGAGTATTTGTGTCTTACCAAAGTCTTCGTAAACACCAGCCTGAAGAGGCTGAAGCCCGCTGGGCCGGATTCGCAGTGGATCCGGAAGGCCAGCACCAAAGGTAGATGTCGGAGCTGAAGAATCCCAGAATGGTTGGCCATTACGAAGCTTTTTTCTATTATCAGCCATTTCACATCACAAGATAGAAAAGCCAGACGGACCTCGCGGTGACGTCGCCGAGCATCGTAGGATGCAGCAAAACCCTCATCTACATCAGAGACTGCCCGTTCCATGGCGGCCTTCTCAATTGCGGAACATGCAATGTCCAAGTTATCAGCGACAATCATCTGTACCACGGGTTCATGCACTGCCTGGGATATGACCATGTCAGTTAAAGGTTCTCACTTCGATGGGGCCAGAACAAACCTCAGCAAAGCCATGATCGGTCAAGAATTGACGAAGATGAGTCGCTAGATTACTCTTCAAAGGCTCCTTACAAGTTACCAGTGCCAGACTTCCCGCGAGTTTCTTTGCCATTAAATGACCTGCATGTCGCAATTTCTCCTCGTTTGCTTCCGTGACAAAGTCTTTTGAGACCAACTCTCGAGTCGAAATCCCTGCGATAGTCACCGAACGTTCCACAACGGGCAAAATGATCTACCAAAGCACAACTTTGTAGAACGTGGGCATAACGACGAGCGAATACAACTTACCTCTCGGACAGCACGGTCTACTGCCATCTGAACCGCGCGTTTGAACGCGTGATTCAGATTCAGAGTCCCAAGTTGAGGATTGATGATTACATGAAGTTGGAGGGCAGAAAGAATTGCTTCGATGTGAACTCCTACAGCGCGTTGAGAATCTGAAGGACTGGCCGGCCCCAAAGGAAGCAACTGGGACTCTCCTTGAAGCACTTGATCTCCTCCCATGGGTATGGTGTTAATATCCAGAACGTATTCTGGTAATGGTAAACCAGAGTCAGTCAAAGGGCGGTTCCTCAAAACAGAAGTCGCTTCGACCGTATCAAGATCGATGTCAAGGGCCTTGCACAAGACTTCAATCTCAAATTTGAGATTAAGTTTTAGTTCTGCAAAGTGATAGAGTTCTGCTAAGAGACTGATCACGGCCATCAACCAAGGGTTCGGAGATTTGAAAACCTTGGATTTCACGCATGGTTCCAAGGTCTTGCAAACGAAAGGAATCGCCACAATCAGACGACCGCTCTCATAACCTTCAATGAGCAGGTCTTTGAATGAAAGATTTTTGTGCCGTATAGGCCGATCACGAGCCAATGTGATGGTACCAAGCCAAGCACCAACGTTCTTCAACGTGTTTCGATCAGAGCCGGATTGCAGGACCCTCTCAGAGTTAAGCATCGCAGCGGCCTTGATGAAGGTCTCCTGTAATACCAACGCCAACAACTTCGGACGGTCGAGCGAATCCAGAAACCGAAGGTAAAGACCATGGTTGTTAGGTTCCGTACTGATGCGCTGGTCAACGAGGTAACTGGCGAACCATCGGGCATGGATGTCATCCAACTGGTTCCTCATCTCCGATACTTTGATCTCGAAATTGCTAGGAGCAAGGTTATTAACAATGAACAGGATGCGATCAGACTGCTCCTCGGTCGGAGTCTCGACATCTCCATCAATAGAATCAGGCTGGATAGCTGAAAAGACCGCCGCCTCAGAGGTGTGGCCTGCGAGAGACGTGAAACCATCATTTCGATTGCCATTGCTGCTTGGATTGACCAGGGCTCTGGAGATATTGGCTATCAAGTCGGGACGCATCTCGGCAAGCTGAGGGATATTAAGTAAAGCAGCACACAGGGGTTGCCATTCGGGAAGCCTCAATTCAAATTGTCCGAGAGCTTGAAGACCAAACTTGAATAGATTAGTTTCTGGAGGACAGTTGAGGGCGTCAAGAATGTAACGGATAGCAATACCGAATGGTATGTTTTCGAGGAGTTGGTTTTGTATGAGGGAGCCGAAAAGATAGCCAGTCATAGCAAGCTCCCGCGCAGGATAGTACGACTGGAAGAATTTGTATTCGTCGAAAAGGAAGTGAAGCATGCATGAGAAGATTTCATGATCGCGAGTGTTAGCAGATTCTTTGTAACGTCGAAGCATTCCAACGACTTCATCAATGGTAATGTTCTCGTCGTACATTTGTTTGTATATGCCATCAACTTCAGCTTCAATCTCAGGGGAATAATTGACGACAGTAAAGCCAGGTTCGACGTCATTCGCGGGTAAAAGGTTCATAAGTCGAGGATGTATCTGGAGGCAGGCATCACGAATTTCGCGACTAAATTCGACATCACCTTCATCCATCAAAGCGGAGCTAGGGATCAGAAGATCAGTCAAATAGGTGAGAAGGTCAGAGAGTACGGACTTATTTCGAAGTACACGAAGAATAATAGTGATTGTGTTAGGACTGAGAGACATGGTACGACTCTCAATCGCAGGATCAGATATCCTAGACATCTTTTCGCTTTCCATTTTCTGTTCCAGAAAGAGAATGACGGAATGGAGAAATTCGCCGCCATGGTTGGCTACATTATCTGCAAGCCATTTATCGAGGTTGAGATATTCTCGACGAGAGGCCAGGGCAGCTACGTCAAGAGCAAATATAAACGGACGGACTTCGAGAAGTGCTTCAAGTATCTGTGACTGATGTAAGAAATGAATTGTAAAATGAGAGACATTCACATACTTTGAGATCCTGCGCTACATCCAGGATCCGCGTGATATTAAGAGGATTTTCTTCGTAGAAGTCTCGGAAAGCGTTGGTAAGATAAGAAGGCTCGATCTGCCATATCCTCATGAATACAAGTTGGTGGTTAGGATGTCCAGCAAGAAACATGGCGAGGAGTTTTCGCGAGTATTCGAGTCGTATCTCGTTCCAAGAGGGTTCCTTATATGTATCGATGAGAAGACGGATTCATAATCAGTAGTGCTAACTTACAGGCACTTGCAACAGGCCCATATGGACCAGTTCAGCGCTAATTTTGATAGCCTTATCTAGCATCTCCCTGACGCAACCCCGGATCTCCATAGACTCTGAATCTGCCAGTCTAACAAGGACCTCGAACAATTCTAGTGAATTCCATGTGTGGCCTTGAACATTAGCGGCCAACGACTTGATGGTAGGGCTCGCAATGGCGACGTCATCAACTGTTACGATCCGCTGTCCTGGTAGCTGAACAAAGTTGAAAGTATCAGCAGGCAGTGAGAGCAGTGCATCGAGCAAGCGAAGCTGGTAGAGAGGATTGTTCCAGACTTCCCAAAAGCCTGCAACAGCATGAGGTTCAGCCTCGCGAGGTGTATTGAGAAGAATGGCAATCAACAACTTCAATGTTGCCGTGTCAACACCAAGGCGATCCTGTTTGTCGAAGGACTTGATGACGCTGGGCCATTTCAGGTTCACATCCTGAATCAAGATAAGAGGGAATAACTCAAAAGAGTCAGTAAGACTTACGAAGCTGCTGAAGGCACGGACCAAAGCACCAACATCACACAAGGTCTTACCCTCTGCGGCCTGCCGACTCAGGACAGTCATTGTCTCCACTACCTGGATGTCACGCGGGGGATTTAGGTCAGTAATACCGTAGCGCGCAAGTAATGATCTAACGACGTCTGTATCGTTCGTTATATCGGGCCCAAGTTGTAGAAGGAGGTCGACAAGAGATGTGTTCGGTAGAAGGCTACGCGAATTTTTGTCAATGATAAGTAAGCGGCCAAAATAGCACCTACCTTAGATTAGGAAGAATACGATGAAGAATAGGTGCTATGGTATCCTTTCCATACTTGGTCTGAACCGCAGTAATGAGTGTTTTTACTTGAGAGGTATCCAGTACCAGAGATTCGGCAGGGGGGTCGGAAAGAAGGTTGGACATAAGTTTTACAATTTGGTTTGGAGACAAGTCAGCGTGATCAAAAGAAGGGTTGTGACAAAGTGCTACTACGGCATTTTCGAATTCGTTGTGAATCATGTTTGAAGCTTGATTTGCCAATTCCCTGCGTGTTGAAGAAGAAACGATGGATGATGCGAGCACAAGCCTTTCAAGGGGGCGGAGGTTGATGCGATCCACAAATCGCGCCAGATCGAACTGCCTGAAAATATCCCCTTCCCCTTTGTCAATACCGTCACGAAAACGGTCTGCGAGAAACGGGTCGCGAGCAAGACGCTGAGTTTCTTGCACAAGAAGCCGGAAAGTCAAAGAGGCGGAAGCGGACGGTGCTGATGAAGCTAGGATGAGACGACGGATAAAGTGCAGGTAGGTGTCTATTCCATGTTGTTCGGAAAGCTGTACAAGAAAGGTTCAAAACGAAACAGAAAGAGACGGAAAGAATGGTCAAGAACATACGGAACGAATTTCAACTTGGTTCCTCTCGAAATTGTCCTCTGTAAGCGTCGAAAGAAGAAACACTATCTGCGCCTTCACAATAGTGTGAATATTCGTGGACGTCGGGTTGTCCATATGGGACAACCTGGATGGAGTCACCGGGCGCCTGGCAACGCTTCCAGGTCCTGTCGCCGTTTTGGATACTTTTTGAGGGGAAAGAGGGAAGAAGAAGAAAGCACAAGCCTCCAACACGGCCAACGTCTTCCAAAGTCACGAGGCTCATCCCAGATATTCAATCGGAGAACTAATTGTATTCAACTCCGACCATTGTACATTCGGGACAATATGGACATCAACACAAACAGCACCGTCCCAAACACATAGAATACCCTTCCTTCCTTCCATACATCCCCGCCAGACAACATCTTTTGCAGCGGTAGGAACAACAGTCCAACCGCAAAATTGACGATCCCTTTGTGCCCGGATTCAGCTCTTATAATAAACCTTGTATTATATCCAAGATGAACCAAACTTACAGTTCAATGAGAGCGCTACCGCCGACAAAGATGAGACAGCCTGTAAACTACCGCTTAAAATCAAGGATTTATGATGGTCAAACTAACATACATGGGCGGGGGAGACCTCTGGTATCATTACAAATGGGATTGGTCCCAGACCGACAGCAAACGACCTGCGAGGACTATAGTGATGTCTTCACGTTCCAGAAAGATAAGACAAACATTACGAAGGTCAAAATCGCAACGCTGGAGAGAGACACCCGGCCAGTATTAAGGCCAAAACCAACAACAAAAAGCGATATCATAGCACCAATAGTAGAAATGGCCAGAAGGCGTCGTCTACCCATGCGCTATAAGTTGTCAAGTCAGTGACGAAGCAGCAACAAAAATGAAGTGAAACGACTTCAATGAGCACGATCGGAGGGAACGTCATGAGGACGTTGACAATAGTGATACCAAGCGAGACATACGGCCCAAGCTCCGGCAGAGCTTTGGACAAGATAGCGTTACTATAATAGAGTACTACCACACATATAAGTCTATGCCGGTACCTACTTGGAAATTTGACAGACCTGCATTGATCCCTGTTTACGAGCAAAAGTGAGCATCGGTATTCATACAGACTTCACATTCACAAACTTACCAGAAAACTGTTGTGAAGTCATTGCCAAGCAAACAATCACGAGAGGTTTTCTAAGTTCACGAGCCATAAAAAGCTTGGGCACTGTTATTGCTACGATTTGTACATCTTCCCGTAGCGCTTCAGACTCGTCTAGTAAGGAGTCTAAATCGGAAAGCTCGACTCTACGGCTTATGCCTATTGCCAGGAAAGTAACCAACCGTCATGAGCATAAGGAGACATGGACACCTACCTGTCAAACTTGTCTCAGCGAGCCAAAGCTTATTGTACACCTCCTTCTTCTCATCCTGTCGCCCGTTATTTCCGAGCCAGACCGGTGACTCCGAGGCGAAAGGACTGAGAAGCGCTTGAATTGTAGATAGTGCGAACGAGAGAAACAGAACGACACGCCACTCAGTAGGTGTTGCAAGGCGTAGCCCCATCGCCTGTGTGAGCATGATACCCAATACGACTCCAAGCTGCGTAAGAACCCCGACGCTTCCATTGATTGAGGAAGGCGCAATTTCCGACAAATATACAGGGGCAAGGCAGATACCGATGCCAGAACCGAGACCAATGATAAATCTATAGGGGTATTAGTACTTCTAAAATGCCCCGGTCAAGATCCACAACATACCTTCCAAATGCTAGGACACCAACTGAGGCGCTGACACCCATGAGGCATGCACCGACAGAAGTCAAGAGAGCACTAATTGTAGTAGCACCTTTTCGGCCCCAGCGGTCCATTACAAGATTCGCAAGCAAACTTCCCGCCAATCCTCCGAGCGTGAAGATTGTGGTGATAAAAGAGAAGGTAAGCTCAGACATATGTATACAAGTTGGAAGTGTGGACAGTATATGATCAGATTCACTTCTACAAGTCAAGACAGATTGTATCTGATTGAGCGCTGAGATGTGGTAGCCATACTGAAGGAGTAACTGATATGAGCTCACACCAAAGTGAAAGGTATGGAAGACACCAACCTGCAAGGGTGCTATGAGGATCCATACACAGACTAACCAACCGTATGTCGTAAATGATTGAGTATTGGAGAGAACGTTCAACATGTAATTCTTGTTGGTTGAAAGCTTGACCAGACGTGCTGCAGAAAGTATGTGTATTGACCTAATAACCTACGTTTTGACAGCTGTTAAGCTCAGGGTCAATTGAAGTTTACACACAAGGTTGGACCTTAGGCCTTAGGCTTGGTCACAAGTCTAGAGTCACTGATCCGGGTCGTCGGAACTTCTCAATTATTCTTTTTTTGTACTTCTTTACTCCGATGTGACTTCACTGTGGCACGTAACATTATACTCGTTTGTTCAGAAGACCTTCGACTTGTTCACGGTGAAGGTTGCCTCCGATCTACTGAGGCCTATGCGCAAAGCAGCAAACAATCAATCTCATCGCAAATTTTGCAAATTCGAATAACCTGTATCAGCTATGGCTAGCGAAATATATAATTATGTAGAACTTGAATTTTCTGACGATGCAATTTTCAGCCTTCCCGATCTATCTTCGTTCGTGGAATGCTATATAGCACTATTGAGGGCTTCTCGATTCCATTCGTCTTGAACTTTCTTCCTCCGTATACACTTCTGGAAGATATACACACACTCATTGCTAAAACCTGGGACTTCTTCAAGATTACTGTCTTTTTTTTTCTCATTCCCGATGCTGTTGTCGTTAAATCTGTTCCTGCTACACTCGTCTCTTATCGTCTCCGCTGCTACAGCGGAACAGTGGAGAGGTCGCTCGATATACCAGTATGTCTTGGATTCGATACCTGCTGAAGTGTCGTATGGAAGAAAAGCTTTCAACAGGTTGATAACTGATCGATATGCTCTTCTAGAGAGTGCAGCTCCCGATGCGTGCGATCCTGGAGCACAAACCTGGTGCGGTGGAACTTGGAACTCGTGAGTTCCATGCCTCTATACACTTCATTCCTGGACGACGAAGTATATAGCGTTCGCAACAGCTTGGATTATATCCAGAACGCAGGGTTTACTGCAGGTGCACCTGTTATCTTTCTTTTTGAAACCCTTACTAAAACATCTATTCAAACTCATAGTTTGGATCAGTCCAGTCAATCAAAATTACGAGGGCCCCCGAACAGCCTATGGTGATCCATATCACGGTTATTGGATAGCAAATATCTCCACAACTAATGACCGGTTTGGGACTTCTGATGACCTCAAATCCTTGTCTGCAGAACTTCATCGGCGTCATATGTGCGTGCGACCTGCTGTCTCGAAGATGTATTGAACGGGGGAATAGGTATCTTATGGTCGATATTGTAGTCAACAACGTCATGGCTACGTCGACCACGCCGGATTACTCTCCATACTTTTTCAATGACAAAGTGCATACTATTCATTCTCTCAACGCCGTTATTGAACTCACGAATAATGAAGTCGTACTACCATCCATACTGCTCCATCCATTGGGGGAACACCACAAGTGAGGAAAACTGTTGGTTAGGTGATCAAAAGGTAGCCCTACCGGATCTCGACACGCGTAACGCTGCCGTTGTTGAACGATATGGAGAATGGATACAGCACTTAGTCCAGGAGTACAACATTGATGGCCTCCGAATTGATGGTAAGGACCTGGACTCGATCCTGAAGGACTATTGACTCATCCATCGAACGATTTAGCTGCTAAGTTCGTTGAGCATTCTATAAATGCAGGGAAAACTCCTGAACAAAAAATCTACAGGCATGTTCAGATGGACTTTTGGCCAACTTTCTGTGCCAAGGCAGGCGTTTTTTGTATGGGGGAAGTTTTCGGTAATAGCAGTGTAGAGTAAGCAGTAGTTGTCCATCTCCATATGCCAGCGACCTGACTTCTTTAGGCCGGTTGCACAATACCAAGGTCCTCAGTCGCTCGATTCAGTCTTGAATTATCCATTGTACACCGGCTTGGTCGAAGCATTCACAATACCCGGTCCAAATAATATAACGGCGTTGGTCCAGGTCATTGAAGAGTCACAACAGAAGTTTGCCGTATATATGAATCTAGCTGCACGTCACATTCATCTGACTTGAAAGGTAGGATGTGGGACTCCTTGGCAATTTCTTGGAAAATCAAGATTTACCTCGATGGCACAATCAGTCGGTTGATCCCCAGAGTCTTTAGTAAGTCTGAAACAATCTTGTCAATACGCCATGATTAATGCGTCAGCAATGCTATGGTCCTAACGTTTCTGATGGATGGTATACCTATCGTATACTATGGACAAGAGCAAGGTTTCAGCGGAAATTGTGACCCCGTGAGGCTTTCATAGTACCAGCATTATTCCATCTGCTAGTGTCTGACAAAATGATCTTAGTATAATCGCGAACCTCTGTGGACTTCTAACTATGAAAAGACCCCAGCCTACGAGCTTATTTCTTCGTTGAACAAGGTGAGTGCATATTCGACGTTCGCTACGCACGTTTGCCACAAATCTAGAACCTAGCTTCGAAGTTTCTTTGTGAACACAACAGACTGGGTGTCACAACGAACGGAAATATTGACTACAAGCCCATATGGTTTGGCTGTCAAGAAAGGTGATATCATCTCTATAGTTACCAACATTGGGTCCCCAGTATGTGATATCATAGTCACGTCTTCGTGTTTCCTCGCTACTGATTGATCCTGATAGCCTCAAAATGATACTCACATTGTCGTACCCACACCTTACGCAGCAAGCACGCCTACTATCAAGTAAGTTTTTGAGTTATGCTCTCCTCTCGGTCTCCAACTGAAACGTCAAAGTATTCTCACCTGCCAGCAGTGGGTCATCGGAGCTGGTGGAAAAATTGATGTTGAATATACTAAAGGTGGCGTTGCGGTCGTCCTTGTTCCGACCTCACAGTTGAAAGGCTCCGGAATCTGTGGGGCCTCGAAGACCGCTTCCACAAATGGGCTACAATTCTCTTCTAGCATCAAAGACGCGTCGGTCTCTTTCAGCTTGATGTTCAGGTTCGCTTTGGTGCTCTTTAGTACTCTTCTGTGTCTCTTGTAATTCGGCTAAACTGCTGTATATGTAAATTTGATGAGTAGCCCCAGAACCTCTTTTGTTTTTAGGCACAGAATGACAATATTATAGCAATTAAGCATTAAGCAGTCTATTAGTGGCCACTGAATATTGAGTAAGTATCAAAGCTTGAAGGGCAATCAAAACGCGGGTGTGACAAGTAGCGTGACCACACATCCTGATCAAAGCTCTCATGCCTCGAGAAATTGTTACAGTCCAGCTGGGCCAATGTGGGAATCAAAGTGCGCCTGCTCACAGGTTACACGTTCAAGGGGTTCTTACTCAATGACGGAAAAGTGGGTTCCGTTTACTGGCAACGTTTGTGCGCAGAGCATGGGATAAACAAGGAAGGGATACTCGAGGAATGGGCCACAGAAGGAGGCGACAGAAAGGACGTGTTTTTCTACCAGGCAGATGATGAACACTACATTCCTCGCGCTATACTCGTTGATTTAGAACCCAGAGTTAGTTTGACGCGTTATAATTTACGCCGTCCGGCTGAGCTAACAAATATACAGGTTATCAATAACATTCTCACATCTCCTTACGCAGGACTTTACAATCCAGAGAACATATTTGTTTCAAAAGATGGAGGAGGTGCTGGTAATAATTGGGCTCAGGGATATGCTTCTGGAGAAAAAATATATGAAGAAGTAATGGAGATGATTGACCGGGAAGCAGAAGGAAGCGATTCCTTAGAGGTACTCTCTAGTGAAACACTCATATCCTACCTGTTGAACTCATTGACTTGTGTTCAAAAGGGCTTCATGCTCACTCATTCAATAGCAGGTGGCACGGGATCTGGCCTCGGGTCTTTTATCTTGGAACGGTTGAATGATAAATTTCCTAAGAAGCTGATCCAAACGTACAGCGTTTTTCCGAACTCGCAAGAAGGCGACGTCGTTGTACAGCCATACAACTCATTACTTACACTGAAGCGCCTCGTGAATCATGCGGACTCAGTGGTAGTTTTGGACAATAGCGCTCTTGCACGGATATCAGCAGATCGCTTACACCAACAGACTCCTTCGTTCGACCAGACAAATCAATTGGTATGTCGAGTGTATTTTTTCTTTATTCTAAACCCTGTTGCTTTTGCTGAGTGATACAGGTTGCAACCGTTATGGCTGCTAGTACACAGACACTTCGATACCCCGGATATATGAACAACGATTTAGTCGGTATTATCGCATCGCTCATCCCTACTCCTCGTTGTCATTTCCTCATGACTTCATATACCCCATTTACAAGCGATCAAATAGACAAGGTCCTTTTCTTTCAGAGGGTCTTTCGATGCTCGCTGATGCCAATCTCGACAATCAGGCAAAACCAATTCGGAGAACAACAGTCCTTGACGTCATGCGGCGTCTGTTGCAGCCCAAGAACCGCATGGTTTCCACGACGCCAAGCAGGACAGCGTGTTATATATCAATACTCAATATCATCCAAGGCGATGTCGACCCAACGGATGTGAGTTTTTATTTGTGTGTGGTCCATAGATATACGAACTATTCTTAGGTACATCAATCTCTTCTACGAATCCGTGAACGTCAACTGGCAAACTTCATTCCATGGGGACCAGCGTCCATTCAAGTTGCGTTAACACGAAAATCTCCGTATATCACGACGAATCACCGTGTCAGTGGTCTAATGCTCGCAAATCATACGAGTATCGCCTCATTGTTTAAACGTATGCTTGATCAATTCGACCGGCTACGGAAACGAAATGCTTTCCTTGAGCAATACAAGAAGGAAAAAATGTTCGAAAATGGACTGGAAGAGTTCGATGATGCTAGGTAGATTCACCCCCCTCATTCGTCACCATCACTCAATTCCGATGGTCAGAGCAACATGCGATGAATTGCTCAAGGAGTACAAGGCATGCGAGAGCCCTGACTACATTACCTATGTACGCTACTCTTATCAAAATGTTTGGTACAGTCCGTTAAACCAGTCCAGGGTTCGCAAGATGGCAATTCTTCATAGTGGTCATGGATCCCAATACCATGTGTATCTTTTTGTATTATAGATTATGCCGGCGTCGTGTTCCACAATGTGTGTTCCTCGAATGGGGCATGTATGCAGAAATACATCTATTGATTAGAAAACTAACAATTACAGGCAGCAGGAGTCAAAACAACGTCGGAAGTAGAGACAGTAGAAATATTATGATGATTTTTTCCCTGCCTCCAGCTTCTTCCCGATATCAGATCCTCCAACGTCGTCAGAACAGAGAAACAAAACACAATCTCACAATCAACGCTTACCACGTAATTTGACACCCAAAACGCGCTCGAGTTTGCCAAGAACTTGAGTATTTGGAACTGCCTTGCCAGATTCATAGTCCTGAATGACAGACGGTTTCTCGTTGACCTTCTGAGCGAGGTCCTTCTGGGATAGCTTCAGTGCCATGCGACCATCCTGGATGGCCTATGAAATAGAGATACTTGAGTAGCAGTCAAACCATCAATATGATGTACTCACACGACCAACGCTCGGGGCGATCTTAGCAGGTGGGGCCACCTCGTTCTCGCGATCAAGTTTAGCGATTCGCTGGTGGTCTGTGCCTATTACGTATACTAAAAAAAACGAAAACAAACGGACCAGCACAAGCGCACCTGGGTTGGCTTTGTTTCCAACAGATAGCTTCTTGTCGGTCCCAACAACTGCGCCACTCCGACGGGCCTAAATAAATCTTTAATCTTAACTCCAGTATATACTCTCTTTATCTTACAGCTGTATCTCTAGTGAACAAGGAACCTCTAAATGGAAGGCAGGTGCTTACCATTCAGTTGCGACTCCGTTTTTGCGACCTTGGCAGTTTGCCTCTTGAACCCAATGACAGTCTTAGAATCCCAATCGTCACTCATGATGCGAAGTCAATAAACTTGGAGAGGAGAGATGGGTTGAAATGACGACGGGGGTGAAAGAGAAGTGAAATTATGCTGGATCGTGACGTGTGACTGTCTGACTCAAATGAGCCTTGAATTGTGGCGGTGCAAATGGCTCCGACGCACTCTCCGCAATTCATCATGCATCAATCTTCTTACTTGAAGCTTGTTTGGTTGGTTGGTATCACCAATCCGGTATTGAGCTTGAGTCTCGTTGATATCGAACTCACCCAGAACGTCAAGCACTGGTCCGACTGATTCCTTGGACACAGAATCCAGATGCGCTCTCGCCTCTTAGTGGTCGAAAATATTGTTCAGAGTTATGACTTCAATGGTCTCGTTTTAATGTCTTCAAGTTGTAATGTTGGACATGTGGTTAGGAATAAGTAGCACGCGTGAGAGGTGAACTTCGTACATCAAAACCGGAGGTACTGATATGTCACGTGGTGTCTATGCTAACAAGAGAGTCAAGGTTACAGATTGGTGTCGCTGTCTTTTGTTTCATTTCTTATTACTTCTCGGTATTTGGTACGCAGTGACCCAATCTATCAACCTTTCGTGTACTAACTCAAGGGCTCTTGGTTACCATAGGGCAAGCACCAGACGTTGAACGTCCTCTTGTGCCGAAACGTCTTACTAGGTGCTACAGCCACCTCTGTATCCTCAGCCAACCCTAATCGTCGCCTCTTCGAAAGAGCTAGCTTTTTTTTTCATCTCCAGCTTTCTCATAAGCATTGTAGGTCTCACCCTCATGGTCTATCACAAGAAGCGGTCATGACTGAGTGGGACAGCTTTTGGTCAACTCTCGTCTAGTATTTCACATGGTTTCCAGAAAGTTGATGGGGGTTTGGGCTGCCTTAGACATCCTCCTACTTACTGCGGGCGTCGTTTCAGTAGCCTTGTCGGTTGCGTGGAGAGCGGAGAACACTCTGTTCAATTTCGTACTGACCTCAAATTATCTCACAGGCAAGTCAGTTCTGTACTGTCATCAGAGTACCCAATCTCATTCTACGACTTCAGCTGGTCTGCTTCTTGGAATCGCGCTTCTCGTCACGTTTACCCTTTCTGTCGGTGCAATCGTTTCGAAGAACCATGTCACTATCGGTCTTGTCATCCTCAACTATGCGCTCCTCGTAGATGCGATTGGTATTGTCGTCATAGGCACTTCTATATGGTTCTTTACCCTACATGAACGCAATAATTTCCATGTCAGATGGGCTGCTGCGAGCTCTGACACCCGTATCATACTGCAGGATCAGGTATGACCTCTTGTTGTTGTCATCTCCTTCTACTTATAATTAGTTCCAATGCTGTGGTTACTTCAATGGAAATGATCTCTCCGAGGTTGGAGGCAGCTTTTGTAGAAGTCGGGATTTTGTCATCGGTTTGAACAACAGCATATCCAGCAACTTCTGTGTCACGCCGATAACTAATTTTGCCGATATGACTCTCAACAACATCTTTACGTACGTCTTTCATATCTTTTCACCTCATTTTCCATGGTTTAAAGTTGTGTTTGGTAGCACTGTAAGACCAAGGTCAAAATGATGGAAATCGATAGCTGATATCACGATCAGATTTATGGCTATATGGCGGTTGTTCTGTGCTTTTTGTTAGCTTCGATCTGCGTAATCAACAAGGTCTCTAGTCATCTTTTTTCTTGTTGTCTGAAATCATGGTGAACGCATATGGACAGAGACAAGAAGACGAACGCTTCAGGAAGATTGACGCAAAGCGGGGTGGAAGAGGATTCGTCTAACATTTTCTCGTGACTTTTGATGTACCTTTGTTTCCTGATGACAATGCTGATCTGTCCTTTCGAACTGGTGTCGGGGCTGTTTTCCAATTTATTGTCCATATTCTACTTCTGCGATTGAGACAATATTAAAGATGGTCAGGATGGGTTGGAATCATCTCAACAGTAGCCACTGGACCGTGACTAACGTGTATTTACCCTTCACGAAAGTCGCGGTTGAAAAAAATAAATATTGAGACCCGTAGGTCTACCACTCCGGGAAAGCGTGTCATCCTTGTGCAGGGGCCATGCTAATCTTCTCTGTATCGTTCCAATTTTTTCGTATGTCACCCCGAAGGGGACAAGCATAATTTGTGTTGACAAACAGTTATCAACATGTTCTTGCTTTTTGTTTAGCCGACGGAGCACATAACTTCAGTCAGTGCCAGTCGAGAGATTATTCTTTTCCCTTTTCCTTGATGTCTCAATATGCCAAAAGCTCGAAAGAGAAAGCTTCCCATTGTCACCGTTGAATCATCGAGCAGCAATTCAAGTAGACCGCTTTCGGGTCGAACAACTATACGTCAATTTCATGTTCTCTCCAAACGACTTACTCAGCTAAAAGCCAACACGACCAGTGAAGAATCTGCGGAAGCCCTTACAGCCATTGAAGATGAAATCACGCAACTAGGAGGGTTAGAAACTTATCAGCGGATGTCGGCTATTGGGCAAGGAACCGATCGTGGTGGTGGAAGTGAAAGAATACTCATTGGATGGCTGAAAGACTTTGGACTCCATAAGAATCGTGTTTGCAAGCTTCGGTGCGTTGTCCAAATGTCTTTGCGAATTTCAAGGCCTGACCGAACCAGTTTGCTTGAAGTAGGTGCTCTCAAACCTGACAACTATAGTACATGCGCGACGTGGATAGCCAACACTCCCTTGGACCTGCGCTCGCGTCACCCATCCATCATTGAGCAGGATTTCCTCCAACTTGATGTGACTGAACACCGCAGTAAATGGGACATACTCAGCCTCAGCCTGGTGCTCAATTTTGTGCCGGACCCTAAGGATAGAGGCATGTTCTGCATTAACATCTGTTGAATCACGTCTCAATGAGCTCAGGACGCATGTTGTCGATTGCGCATGACATCTTGATACCCAATGGTCATCTCTTTCTCGCAGTACGTGCGAATCGGTATATTGAAAAAATCTTGATTTATTGAATATTTGTTCAGCTTCCCTTCGCCTGTGTGAACAACTCTCGTTATCTTGACTTGCCGAATTTAGAGTTACTGCTGGCAGCCATTGGTTTCGCGAAAGTCAAAGAGAAATGGAAAGAGGGTCGCAAAATGGCTTATTGGCTTTTCCAAAAGGCCGAGCCGTCTGGATCGTCACTCGAAATCTTCAGAAAGAAGTCAGTACTTCGTCAGGGTAATAGAAATAACTTCTGCATCCTAGCAGAAGGCCATAAGTAATATTAATATACGTTGGATGGATGTGTCACGCGTACGGTAATCATGTATAGATAATCTATTCTTACATCATTTTGATCAAATGGATGGCAGATATCCGTCGCTCGTCAACCATGGATGTTTTATCGATCATTCACTGGAACGACGTCTATCGTGTCTCCCCTCAGAAGTTGTCTCCGCATTCACTGGATACTATAGATACAGCCCAGTTTGCTGCAGTGCTCGATGATATCAGAGGCAACTGGACGGACCTCCCGGATGGCAAGAAGAATGGTCTGGTACTCTTCTCGGGTGATGTTTTCTCTCCTTCAGTCGAGAGTTCAATCACTCGAGGAAGTCATATGGTAATCTCATGGCGATAGTCAATTTGATAAAAGGTTCAAATGATTGATGCCTAGGTACCTGTAATGAATATGTTAGCTCCGGACGCTTCTTTAACAGGTGCGTGCGAGGTACGTTGTTCCAAATTCATGTCGTTCACCTAGACGTGCTACAGGAAATCACGACTTTGACTTTGGTGAGCATCTGTCGCCAATAGCAGCGAACCTAGGTTAACCTAGATCAGGATACCCGCACCTCTCAAAACTCATTCAAGACACAGCATTCGTGTGTAGTAGACTATCACAAAATCCGTCGTGTTATGACAAGCTCATGAACAGCCCTGGATTTTGAGCAACATCATTGATAGCGACACATCTCGAGTCCCGCAATGTCTGCACGAATACCAGATCTTTGACAGAGCAGGTATCAAAATTGGAGTCATTGGCTTGGTTGAGAAGTATCTGGTGCTTTTCTTACAGTCTCGAGAAACTCTCTTATTCTGCTCGCTATCAGGGAGTGGATTACAACTGTGGCGACATGGCCCTCCACTTTCATTTATAAGGACATGACCGAAACTGGGATGGATCTCTCTCGACGTCTCCGCAAAGAACATCAGTGTGACCTCATTATAGCTCTCACGCATTCCCGGTGAGTTTTTATAGATGTCTACCAAAGGAGCCGCGAGCTGAAGAGCGTGCGCAGAGTGCCTAATGTGAGTTAAATCAATTTTAAGTTATGAATTCCAATTCATAACGTTACACTTTGTTCAGGATATATCCCTGGCGAAAAGCTTACAATCGTCTTCTCCGTCTGCTCAAGAAACCCAACCGGTATCAACTTCGCATGGTGTCGATATTATACTTGGAGGACATGATCACCTTTACTTCGTGAGCAAAGGAGTTAGCTCTTGGGAAGGCTACGACTTCAATGAGGTCGTTCTCGGTGCAGAAGAGGATCATGGTGATGTTCTCATCGTCAAGAGTGGGACAGATTTTCGCGAGCTTAGTGAGTTGAACCTGGAGCTAAGGGACACGCCTCCTGGTAGTGTCAGACGTAAGGTCATCAAACGCGTCACAGGTTTGAGATGGGCACTCAAATGGATCGTTTTATCTATTATTAAATTTGTTTCTCAGGAAAACGGCACAAGGTTCTACCTGAATGCAAGTCCTCTGAGCCGATGCAAAGGCTATTGAAAACATTACTCTCATCCGTCTCTGATACAATGAAAGCCCCTGTTTGCAAGACAACGGCTACCATTGACTGCCGTTCTCAATCTATTCGTACCGCGGAGGTATGTACATGGATTATACTTGTATATCAGCTGCTGGATCCTTCGCAGTCTGCAGCGGGCAACTTAATTGCAGATATCATCCGACATGCCTACGACGAAACACTTTGTATGAAGGGACGTGGCGGCTCAGACGGGGTATTGATATGTGCTGGGACCCTCCGTGGTGATTCTACGTACGGTCCAGGTCCAGCTATTTTCTTTCATTCTTGATGTTTGTCTAACAGTGTTCATGTTCAATATTCAGGTGTTGTGACTCTTGGGGACATATTGGAAATCTTACCTTTCGAAGATCCGACAGTTGTCCTAGAAATTGATGGAGCGGCCATCTGGGATGCACTAGAGTCGTCGCTCTCGACATGGCCCGCGCAAGAAGGGTAATATCGAGATTATTACATGTTCCGGTGTATATTACATATTCTGATGCATTATTCCCAGACGATTTCCTATAATTTCCGGATTCCGCGTATCCTGGGACTCGCGTCGGGAGCCAGGGAACCGTGTCCTGGGTGTTTGGATCTTATTGGAGAAAGAAGAGAATATTGCTAGCTCTAAAAGACTTTCAGGAACCACTATACCGGAGCTTGTCCACGGTGAGCCCATCACAAAGGATGGCAAACGAACATACAAGATAGTCACTCGGGATTACATGGCACAAGGGCATGATGGCTTCCTGGCGTTGAAAGGGAAGCCGTATCTCGTTGATGACGAAAGCGGACAGCTCATGAGCAGTATCGTACGGAAATATTTCCTAGGTACATCGCTCCTGAGTGTCTTCAAGGCTATATTCAATTTCTGACCGCTCCTTCTAGGTGCCCACTTCGTTAACACGATAGCTAGTCGGATGTCAAACTCGTCGAGCCCGCAATCCAGTGTTGACTTGAAGCCAAGGACTACGGCAGCGGTCTCACGTGAAACAGCAAGGCGAAGAGCGAAAGAAACGCACAGAGAGTCCGTTGTCGCTGAGCACTGGAAACGCGCTGCAAAATTGGCTGTACAGAGGTCGCGAAGATCCCACTCGCATTATCAGGATCAATTATCCGTTAGTACGACGGAGCATATGAGCACGGTCGACCCTTACGACGGACAAAGCATTCGCAGAGAAGGTCAGAGAAGAAAACGCTGGACATTCAATGAGGAAGAGATGGTTACTGTTCACCCTGAAATAGATGGTAGACTGAAGGATGTCGCTAGGTAAGACTTGTTAGGTAGTAGTAATATCAGAGCTGCCATTATCGTTGTCACGGGAAAGGAAATGATATACAAAAGACTAATAGGTCTCTCCAAATCACTCGGGAGAGAGCACTTTTACTTTCTGTGGTGGATTACCTAGAAATGAACGTCCATAGTGGGTGAGAAGACCGATGCAACTTCCCAAACCTGCGCCTCCCAAGACAACTACAGGACATACTATTAATAGGTTCGAAGATGCACAAATGATACACATACGGTTCACAACGCCTGCTCGGTTCCAAAATATCCCAGCGGTGAGCACGCTGGTGATAACAAGTCCAATAGTAGCATGATCTTCTGCCCGTATCCTATCGGTCTGTTTCACATAGTCACTTTAACAAGAGAGATGGAACGAAAGGGGAATTTAGTGAGACAGACGTCGTAAGCTGCCTTGATCCGTTTCGAGCGTAACAAGTCCTCATGACATGTGTTGTACCATGCATAGGCAAGCCCTCCACTAGCAACTGTGCCTAGAGCGGTATGTGAGTTCGACTTCTACGTGTTGAGCCTTCTAGTCCGTACCCCCCAAGCCGCCGACCCAAGTCGCACGAAGTAGCCGGTTGACAGAAAATGAGCCTCGGCCTCGAGCCGAAAACGCATATACCAGATAGAGGGGGGGAGCAAGAAAGGAAGAAACGTGATAACCTGTGGTCATTGCATTACGAATCAGATATTCTGTGTCTGCTGAGCGACTCGTAGTTGTCATTTGCCATCCGCGTCGACGACGGTGGCCACATGATCATGAGTATTCGTGACTATCACGTAAGCAACCCTTTCTTTTTCCCCACCATGTCGACTATGCTTGAAGCGTTCGACACCCAAATGGTAGACTTTCAGAATGACCCTGACTATTCTATGCAGCTTTCTTCGTCTGATCCATGGTTTCAGGAGGAGGCCACCATGGAGGCCGATGGCCACAGCTCGCCGCAAAATACCATTGAAGTCGATATGGAACCTTACGACGAGCATCATCAACCTGAATACGAGATGGAGGATGACTTGGAAACCGTTGGGACAGCTCCGCATGATATACATGATGTTGAGGTCTATGATGTCTCTCGCTTTCAGTCCCCAGACATACCGCATGATGAATCTCCTAAAGTGGATCCTACGGTGTCTCCGACAATTGCGACAGAAGTTACTGATCCATCGAATCACGTACTATACTTGTCGGAGACACAAAAATCGGATGACTCTACATCTCATGAACAACAGCACCGTTTGCCCCCTCCTCAGTCAGAAGCATCGATACCCTCAACAGCCGAGGAAGCTACTCCTTTCTCAGAGACATTACTGCGAACAGAGGATCATTCCGAGGGTGCTGGCTTGACTGTGGCCAATGATAATGACGACCATGACTCGTTCAACGTCGAAGAGTCTTTGGTGGAACGTGAAACAGAAGCTGAAGACCCAGGGGAAAACGATGAAACAGTGGGAGTTCATGCAGATCCGGAACCTTCTGGCGACGAAGTGAATCAGCATGTTCATGCAGATCCGGAAACTTCCGGAGACGAGTTGAATCAGGATGTGTATGCAGTATCCCATGAATTTGAAGATTCGACCAGTGACCCGCACGAGATCTCAGAGGGTGTTTACATCGACCCTCCTCCTCCAGTGCTGATCTCTTTATCTGCTGATGAACCATCGATCAGCCTTTTCAATATGCCATCGAAATCTCGCCTTGATGTCCATTTGGAAACTGAGTCCGACTATCCTGACCTCGTAGTATTGTTAGGCCAACTTCCCACTCTCTATTATGAACCATTGTCGAGCGTATTTGAAGCTCTTCGACAGGAAGAGTATTTAAGCGGTATACCCGGCCTGTTGTCTGGTGAGCTGCTGCTGGATGCATATGATCTAGAATTGACGATGTCGGAGGTAAAAGTTTCTCTCGTTATCCAACTTCCAACATATAATGAGGTCATCTGCAGGATTATACATTCGCCCACGAATTGTCATTACATGACCTCAATGTTCTTCACGATGGACTCGATAAGTCTGGGCCCCTTCGTCTTCGGCTCAGGACGGTAACGCCAAGATTCATTGATCGCTATCATTTCCTTCAAAATCAGATTGCCCAGTCTCAAATCATGGAACACTCTGAGAATGAGATATCGAGCGTAAATCTTTCAACTGAAGAACACTCTGATGTCAATCATACAAGACCGGAAGCCTTTGGTAAAGAATTTTCTGTCGAAGAAGAGGTCTCTGGCATAGATCCTTCAACACAAGCCGAGGCCTCTGGTGCAGATACTGTGACCCAGACAGGGGCATTTGACCCTGAGTTATACCAGAATGAAGGTAGGTTCATCTTCTTTTTCCGTTGAGATGCTGCTAACAACATTCGATGTAGTCGACGGCGGTGCAACATTGCACGAGAATCCTGAAAATCAGCAAGGCGCTCAAAAGGCAGAGCAAGAAACCGAGACTCAAGAAGACCATTATGATCCTGAAGAAGACTTTGTGCCAGAGGAAAGTACAGCCCCCATCTTCGAAACTAATCATGTGGAGGAGATCATCGATCGTGAACTTCCGGGGACTCAAAGCGACGGTGTTCGTGAATACGACGATGATCACGAAAACTCTGGCGGCCTTGATGCACATGCTGACGAATCACAACAGCAGAACGAGTTTGAACAAAGCGATCCCGAAGACGCTTCGACTGAAGTAATTGATGACCAACACCCGGACTTTGACGTGGAGCCAGAGATTTCTGAACAGATCTCACATAATGTACCTGCTATTGCTCAAGAACAACAGGGTGAGATCATTGATTTGATGGACTTTCTTGATGTTGACGGCTTATTGACGGCTTGAAGACGTTGAAGGTAACAATACCCATCTGGACGAAACCGACCTACACAGAGACGACGAGGAGTCAGGTACTAGGTTTAGTCTGACATCAATGTCTCCATTAACATGATCACACAGGTTCCGTTATTGCTAATTCCGGTGAATGTGTTGTTGAACTTGACTTGGCAACTGAGGCGAATGGAGAGCAAAGATCAACTAGTGAGCCATTCTTTCTTGACATCTGCCTTATCGAAGACCAATATGATTTCTTTGAGATTCATTAGTAGATGCAGTTCCTATAAATAAAGAGGTGACACAGGATCTTTTGGACGCGCCTGACGATGACTGGAATGATTCCCTTGATGGTGATGGTGATTGGGAGGTTGAAGATGAAGATGAAGATGGGCACAAGGACGAGCAAAATTACGACTATGGGCACGGCGAGCACGAGCATCAGCACGACACTATCTCTAATTCAAGTTCTGTCACCCTGTCAAGTAAATCATCTTTCAAACGTAGCTTGTCAGAGGCGGAACTCGAAGAATACGGAGAAGACCTTCCTCCAGGTTCTCCAGGCATGTTCTCCAAGTTTTCATATGTTGACATAACTAACATTGGACATCCAGATTGCAAAAAACCACGAGTTGAATGAGATGTAGTTTCCAATGTGGAGGTCGTCCACGGATGCTCAAGATTGAGATATTGAACTCCTTTGCTACAGCTGTTTGCCCTCGCTTCCACTCCATTGCGCCCATAGCCTACTTAACTTTCTACAGTCGAGGCTAAGTCTTTCTTTGCTTGCACTGATAGTCACTCTGTTCACAGATCTTTAACCGAAACATCTGCTAACTTTTGACAGAAAACTTAAGCTTCGTATTGATTTAGTGGGGAAGTTGAGGTGAAGAGTAATAAATCGTACTTATGCATGTTATTTAACGCTAGAACTGTCCATCATACCAATTTTACCGAGTTCGAAAGACGTTAAAAAGATCTGAGGCTTTCCCAATATATCGAAATATGTCCAAATATATGGACAAATGGCGTGCAAGGCCGAAGGGCGATTAGATAAGTCGTAGTACATAAACAGTAGAAAAAATCCACGATATAATGAAAGTATTTGCAGGACCCCACCGTTAGCATCAAAAAGTATCAACGAGACGCCACCAATTATGTAGAACCAAGTAGATTGTTAAGAGCCCTCTGCACGTCATAATCATATTTCTCTAGGGCTTCAATAGCCACTGTCCGACTAAAGCCCATTGCGGTGAGCTGCTTGACGGCTTCCACGTCGTCTTCGATGGCCGGGATAATTGCCTCACGGGGAGGTGAGGGATGTTGTTTGGGTGATAATGGCAGGGGCTCGGCTTGTTGCTTTTTCTTCTTACCAAAGGGTAAGCGGAGCTAGCTCAGTGATAAGTGACAGATGCATGAGGGAAAAGAAACATCAAAACACATACACTGAGTTTCGAATGCTTTGGGCCAGATTCTTTGACTTTTTCGTGTGTCTCCTTTGACGAAGTGGATGTACGGGGAGGCTTTGGAGACGACGTGCGAGGTGGTGGAGACCTAGTTCTTGCTGGGGCGGGAGGAGAAACGGATCTCACTTGCGGAGCGACTGGGGCGGACGAAGGGAAAGGAGAAGCTGAAGAAGCAGCGGGATTGGACGCAGGAATAGCAAATGAGCTGTCGAGAGCCAATGATGGACCCGAGTCAAATCCCGAAAATGCTTCATCAAAAGTAGGTTTGGGGTCGATATGTTTAGAGTCTGTATGTTTAGGGTCAGTAGGCCTGAGACCGTCGGGTTTGGATTCGAAAGTGGTCGAAGATCCTCCAGCTGCATGACCATTATTTGTAGCTGAAAAGGAAGGTGGAGCAGATGCAGATGAAGGAGTAAAAGTCGAGGCATCGGCTTTTAAGCTAGGAGTAAAAACACTATCAAGACCCTGAGTGTTTTTTTCTTTGATAGTAGTGGTACTTGTAGGAGGAGGTTGGGATGGTTCGCTAGTGGCACTGTCAAAGTCAAAGTTATCGTCGAAGGCGGAATCAAATGTGAATGTCTGCTTGTTCGGAGTTGTAGAGCTAGGAATGATACCCATTGCTTCGTCGAAGGCGCTCATCCCTGCGGACGCGGAGTGCTCAACAGATTGGGAATCAGTTCTTGTTGTTGAGCCCACTGCAGATTTTTCTACGGATGGTGGCGTGACTTCGAAGACGTCGTCAAAAGATGGAACCTTGGAAGTTGCTACGCCTTCTTTCACTGGGGTTACAGACCGTTCCGGAGAAGTTTTGGCTTTGGCCGCCAAATCTGCCAGGGGAACTTCGTCATCGCTGTCGCTGTCCGACTCATCAACGTCTAGCTCCTTCAGTCCTAGATCTGTCTCTTGGCCCGCGTGGCTGCGACTATCGGTTGTTAGGCCTTGAATATCGGGATCGGAAAACTTGGAAGTGACATCGTCCAGGGCGGGAAACTTAGAGGTAGCATCGACATCGGATTTCATGGGGGAAGGACTTGGAGTCAGTGAGCCGGTTGGGGTGGCTGTAGTCGGAGGTGTGACAAATTGATCACTTTCTCCTTCCTTTCCCGGCGAAATGATAGAATGAATGACTTCTGGAGTTCTCTCATCAAGGGAAACTGGGTTTGGCAATGTCAATCCAGATAGGGTATGCTGAGAATTTGAAGGCGGCGCAGCTCCTTGGGAGGCAGAGTCGTCTGTCTCAAAAGCAGCAGAAAATCCGAACGGATCAAAAGAGGAGGCCCGGTTGATGGTATTGGTAGTGCTCGCGGTGTCTCCAGTACTGGGAGTATGAAGCGATCCAGCAACGAAAGGCAAGAAGGGAGATTGGGAACGAGGAGTACCGTCAGACTTTTGTAGTTTATCGAAGGGATTATTGCTCTTTCCGGCGAGTGTAGAGGGAGCTGGGCTTGTACGATCAGGAGAGGATGGAAGTGGGTGATTGGCAGCAAAGCTTGTCGAATCTGCGCGGATAGGAGCCGGCGTCGAGGTAAAGGCAGCAAGTTCAGCTTCGACATCCGTACGTTCCTTGGTGATGGCGGTAACCTCTGCGGCGGCCTCCTCTAACTCATTCTCTACCTTGGCTTTCTCCGCTTCCTTGGCGCTGAGTTGCTTCTTGGCAATAGCTAATAACCCCTTCTGTTGCTTTGCATCCCTCTTTGCCTTCTCGACCTGAACCTTCGTTGCCTCGATCAGTTGGCTGAAATCAGCCATGTTACGCTGAAGTTCCCTTGTCTCCTCCTTACCACTCAAGTAAGCGTGTTCAATCTCTGCCTTTTCGACACGGATACCACTTAAATCACTTTCGGCACGAATGAGCTCCTCTCTCAGCTTCTGTATGTCGGCAGTTTGCGCCGAGTGGCGTTCCCTGATGCTTGCCAAAGTCTTGGTTTCTATCTCATATGAAGCCTTCGCGGTAGCGAGTTGAGTTTGTAAACTTTCAAGTTGAGATTTCTGGCTAGCCAATCGTTCGTCAGACTGAGCCCTTTCATTTTTTAAGGTATCAAGGGCTCTATTAGTTGAATGGAGCTGGTTCTGGGTGTTTCCAATTTCTGCGGACAGGTCTTGCAGAGGTGACGTGTGACCAACGGTATCGTCATCATCACTGAGCAAATCTCGTTGAAGCATCGCTGTTTCAGATCATGCCAAATGAGCAAAACGACAAAGCTAGACAAATACGACGCACGATTAGCAAGAAGAGACGAAGAGCCAAAAGGATCTCGGTTAGCTGTAACAGGACCAGAAACGGAGCGTGACGAAGCTGGCGAAAGTGTTTCCGCGCGGGGTAACGGAAAAGTAGCGGTAGCCGGCGGAGTATCATCCCACAGCAGGTCTTTGGCAGGCTCTTGAGGAGCTTGCTGCTGAGGCGTAACGAATGGAGAAGATGCGTTAGCACCACGCAAGGAAGGGGGGACCAAGGAAAGAGGAAGGGTAGATGGAAGATCGACACCCGCGAGCTTCTTCTGAATCAAATACACTGCAATGGCAAACCCATCTCGTGTGAGCTTTCCATCATTGTTAATATCGGCGAGATCCCTGTGAATATGTAAGAACGAAAGAGAACAGACATCATCACCAATTTAATACAAGACTCACCAGACGCAAGCTAATTCTTCACCCGGAAGGTTTGATCTCAGGAAAAAAGGAACAGCGATATCACCTTCAATGTAGCCACGGCGTGCAGTGTCCAGTTCGTTGAAAAATTTATCTGCAGAAGCCTTGTCTTCTGGCGTAACATCCCATTGTGGAGTTTGACCATTGCGTTGAGTAAGAGACATGGTAGCCATAGCGGAAGCATTAGGCCGAGCAGGCAACGCAGGGGGTTTCGAAGGCGTAGCAGAAAAGCCAGTGTGATCAGGCTGCAGGAGTTGACTTTGTCCTGTATACTGCGGTTGGATAGTGCTGCGGGTTTGGGAGAAAACGCTGCCGAGAGGACTGAAGGAACCACTATTTCCTGTCATATGAGATCGGACACTCCCTTGGTTACTTGCTGAACCACCTCCAGCTGACTGGTACAAGCCCGGAGGCAGGGAAGTGGGCACGAATGTAATTTGGCCAGACATAAGCGCTTGTATGAAGTACATTGCGATTGCAAAGTCTGTGGAGTCAAGGGCACCTCTATCTTGTGTATCGGCGATGTTCCTACTCGAATGTTAATACCAACTTCACAATAAGCGCGACGGATTCCTAACCAGATCTGAAGGAGCGTATCATTACTTAATTTCGACTTGAGGAAGATGTCTCGAGCTTTGGCGCCTATGAGTTAATGATGTGTTGGTAACACTGTTTAGAGAGGTGAACAACAAGAGATCACCATTAAGAAGACCATTCGCATCTGGTCCGGCCTTATTGAAGATATTCAGAAACTTGGCCTTTTCCTGCACAGTTAGGACGGGAAGACCAGGGATTGGTGATTTTGCCAGAGGGGAACCAGTGGCCTGTTGTGAGACTGCAGAGTAGCCTTCAATCTCCGGATAAGGTCCAGCTAGAGAAATGGTGGGCATCGAACCTCAAGGCCTCGGAAGGGGTGCATGCATGCTTACGCTTGTAAACCAAGTCGGGCGTTATGGTCTCGCCCTTCTGTGCCCAACCCATGAGACGAAGGGCAATGGCGACACCCTTACGCGGAAGCCATCCATTGTTATCCTCGTCAGCAATGCTCCAGATCTCGCCGAGAACAGTGGGGGAAAGTTTCGCGCCACTGAAGACCTTGACTGCAACATCGCCGGTGAGAATTCCAAGCTTCTGAGTATCAGCCTTGTTGAATATCTGGGAGACGAGAAGGAGTTCTGCAGAAGTAGGGGAGAATTTGGACATTATGTCCAAGTGGGCTCTAACCAAGAAGTTGTTCCTCCAGAACTGTCAATGTCCATGTCTGTTCTCCACATAAGCGATCCGTCTTCACACGGTCCATCAAAAAGGACTAGAGTCTTCAATCTACCACGGACATCGTCGTCCATAGCGTCTACGACCTATTCTCCCTCATCGACACCACTGCGCAGGTAAATTGTTCCGCTATCCAGTGCCCCGATGGCCATGCGACTCGGCCCTGGCTTTGTGTGAACAGCGGCCTAGATGCTCACGTGATCACTCAGTTTATATGAGGTTCAACTTTATGTTTTCCAATTCGTACTTTTTCCACTTTTCTCGTTCACGATATATATCTATTCACGACCCGATGGAGCAGCTCACCACTTCCCTTGTACCTCCTCGTCAATCCCAAAAGTCAAATGCCACCGAATCATCCCAACAAGTGGCTGGCAGCGTTGCTAAACGGTGCGCTATATGCGTGCTGGCCATGTCCTTTGCATTGATTCCCAATGGTTTTTTAGTCTAGGTAATGAACTTATGACCTTGATGGTGAGTCTCGCCACATGGTTTTCACAGACCTGCATTCTGACTTTATTTAGATGTCTTCGTCCCCGGGTATAGTGGGTGGCATGCACGACTTGATATGCTTCAATACTGAATTTGGCCTAGTCCGCATTTCCCAAGAGTGACGGTAACCTCTTTGAGTGGATCGGAACTATTGAGGGCCCGCCAGAGACAGTATGCGAATGTACCAACTAATGTTCATCGCTCATTGTATATGATTTTTTATAGGTTTACGCTGGACTGGCCTTTCGAATCTCTATTTCATTCCCACCAAATTATCCTTATGTCGCACCCACGATCAAATTCGAGACGCCTTGTTACCACCCCAACTTTGACCTGGCTGGGGGTGCGATCTGCTTGGATATCTTACAGGTTTTTCGATTGTTGTATAACCATCTAACCTTGTTAAAATCTATCTCACAGGATAAGTGGTCAGCTGTCTACAGCGTTCAAACGATCCTTCTCTCCCTTCAGTCCTTATTTGGAGGTACGTTCGCTCGCACCAGCGTGTCTCCTCTAGCTTATCACCGATAGAACCCAACAATGCATCACCCTTGAACCCTGAGGCGGCGGGGCTCTGGAACACGCCTGATGGTAAGCCTCTATGTAAAGATAAGGAAGGCTTCGTGCTGATCAGTGGCGCCAGCCTTCAAAGCCCAGGTGCTCAAACATTACCGCCCCCTCAAAGACGTTCCGCTATCCTCCTAACCGATACTGTATCTGTAGCTTCTTTTGTTGTATCCTAGTTCTGCAAATCAATGTAACCGTGAGGTCATTACGTAAGGTCGACAGTGGAAAGACAGGTTATCAACAACCAATTTGCCAGGTCATTCTATCTTGCTTTATACCTTCCAGCACTGGTTGCTGGACTGTGCATGTAAGTCTAATTTCAGGATCTTCATCTCGGAATCAATATATTTGACAGGCAAGAGATAGCCTTTTTCCGTGAACAGAACCATATTAGTTAAATTATTCTGTTATGCGGCGTCGTGCGCCCCCTTCTTCACTTCGTCTAGTGCCTGGTCCAACCCCGCCGCGAAAGTACGTACAAGATAGTGTACTAACAGTCGTTTCACTAATAAATTCTCAGTACGCCAAAACATAGGCTTCCATCGCTCCCACCGCCGACATTTCACCCAACGCCCGCCTCAAAACAGACGACTGCTCGGAGTCGCAGTCGCAGTTGTGTATTGCCATTGTCAGATATGTTATTGAGAGAGAATCTTGTAAAGGCCAATCTGTGCCCAATTGCGCCCGTGCTGCGCGGACCATGGGACCATTCAGGATGTATCCAAATGGGATTCGATGTAGAAAATGTGCTGGCACCTCTTCCACCCGTCGCTGTCAGTTTGTAGATAGTTAAGACAAATTACAAAGGGATCCTGTTGTACCGTGGATAAGCAAGCAATAGACAACAGAGAGGATTTGCAAATTCCATCAAAGTTGGACCTTTTCACTGCTTGTTTCATTTCTCCTTTAACGAGCAGCCAGCAGAAATCGGGTTTCGCGCGCTCTTGTTGCAAGACATCATGACCAGTTCTCCTCCCGACATCTCCTCGTTGTCCCTCTCGTCTCATCCTTCCCAGCAACGTCTTAACGACAATTACGATTACGAAGGCAACAGCAACGCCAGGCCCCAGTATCATTTTGCAACCTCTCCAGGAATACATTCCCAGTCCTCCTACAATCCTCTTAGTCTGAATCAGTCTCCTCTCAAGAATAAGCCTATCCGTAGTGCTCTGCCCACCGTCAGTCTAGTTGATCTTCTGCGATCGCCTTCTGTCTAATCCGCTCTCTTTCCAGCAATGGCTTGATAATAACAATAATGCCTCCGACAGTCGTTCACTGTCCCCCCACAATAATTCGGACTTTTCTTCCGCTGGCGGCTCACCGCCCCCTATGGGGCATCTCAATCCGGTATCTATGACTCCCTCTACCCCCAGTCAAAATCCTGAGGACGAAATCATCCCCACCGCCATTGTTATCAAAAATATACCATTCAATGTCAAACGTGAAACCTTACTTGATATAATTGTGTGTTTTCTAGCTAAGAGATCTCGCCGAGTCTACTCAACCTTTTTCTTTGACAGGCATCTCTTTCCATTCCCACACCTTACGCCTTCAACTATCATCTCGATCAACAAGGGTCATTCCGTGGGTTGGCTTTCGCCAACTTCCGCCAGGCGCAGGACGCTGATGCCGTCGTTGCTGCCCTGAACGGTTTCGATGTTCAGGGGCGCAAACTTCGGGTCGAGTACAAAAAGGTTCTGCAAGCCGGCGAGAAAGAACGCATCGAGCGCGAAAAGGCCATCCGTCGCATGCGTTCCATGCAGCTTGAGAAGGAACAAAATGCTGCCAATGTCGCCAATCCTCTCTACGATGATTATGGATCTGCCTTGTCTTCGGCGTTCAATCCCGGGCGCTCCTTTTCATCCGGATCCCCTTACCAGCAACCACAGTATTCGCCGCCTAATCCGACGTCGATGCCGACGCCCCAATACAGTTTGTCACTCAACTCAGTCACTAATCAGGCTCCGTCCTCTACAACGCCGAGCGTCTCAGGAAAGACCTCGGCGGATGAGGTCGACTTGAATGACCCATCTACTCTAGAGATCTACTCTAGGATTCTTGTCTTCAAGGAGGACCCTATGCGCGACGAGCTTGCATTCTCCCGATCCCTTAGTCCGAAGCAAAGAAGGGTTGTTCATCTGTTGGCGCAGAAACTTGGTGTTTATCACTACTCTATTGGTGAAGGAGACGAGAGATACGTTGTGGTAACTCGCTTTGAACCTCAGAGGGTGCGTGTTGGTCAACTATCTTACGTTTCATTCATCAATTGATCAGGGAAATTTGAGCAGCAACAGCCCCAAGTTCAACAGCCAGCTCAGCGCCAAGTGCCCCACACTCTTTCTCGCGCGCCTTCGGCCTATCTTACCCCGACTGGTCAAGTCACAGCACCGAACACCCTTCGTGCCAAGAAATCCATGCCGGACATGAAGACATTGCACTCTCAGGCTCCGCGCCTCAGCTCCCGCGCTTCCAATGGTAATATACGTGAAGGTTACGCCACTATTGCTTCGCCTTCACGACGCGTCTCTAGTGGGTTTGGCCACCTGTTTCCAAACGGTGGCAACCCGTTCGGAAATGGATCCTCTGTGCCTCCAGTCCCGAGCCTTCCCTCTTCAATCAGCTCAGCTTCTCTGAACAGCAGTCATGAGGTTACCAGTAATGTTGTTCGTCAGCCCCGAGGTCCTGGCATTGGGGGCTTCGGCAGACGGGACAGCCGGGTTAGTGAAAATCAGACCAGAGGTGTGCTCGACGCCAGAACTTATGAGCCACTGGAGATCTGATGAAGAGTGCCGATGCGGTCCGCACAGACAGCTTACAGGGAGAAGATGGACGCAACCTTTGAAACTGATTTCCAATGTCAATCAAACTTCACTCATAAACACTACATTTAACCACGTCTCTCGTTCGTGCTTCGCAATTGCCATACATGTATCATCGATGTCCTTTTTCAGCTTTACGTTCATTATCATTCCAACACTGAAGAGGACTTACAGCTTTTTCTCGTCTTCACGGAATTGCTCAAACACAGTCTCCCTCTTCCCTATACGTATCATACTCTCATCATCATCTATGCTCCACATTCATCTCCTTTTGGCTGTCAATGATTCTTGTATTTATGAAAATGAGTATTTCAATTTTTAGATATCTGAGATCCTGATTGAAGATACGAAATTTTGTTTCCGGAATGTCCCCGAGCGAAATTCAAGAAACGGAGATCACGCTTAAAGAAGAATTGTCAACACGTGAAGATTTTTTAGCACTTACGCATTTTAAGTTACTGTGGGACCGGTGCAATCTCTGTCCCTTCTTAGGCGAAGAACAGGCTCGATGCCGAGCTCTACCCTCATCCGTGCTGCATTTTTCGCTGCTGGAGCTCTAGTAGGTGGTGGTGTGGCCACCGCCATTTCCAGCAGGAACCAGTCCGCATTGCCGCCTAGGCCTGTGCCAGTCGCGTCGTCCCCAATAATCGAGCTGGACAAAGCCGGAAAAACAAAGCTGCAAGAAGTTGCTCTCGTCCCCTCTATAGCTGCCTCATCCATCTTAAAGTACGGGAATCCTGGTCAGTCACCGATTAATTAGCTTTCTTTGTGGCCGTAAATTTGACATTTTGTACGGCGTGAAGGGCCCATCTCCGACACCTTAGTCCGTCAAGCTTATGTTACGGCATATGATAGGCGCTTGCGACATCCAGCATGGGTTCGTTTTCAACTTTTGCTTTTTTACCGTAAATTCTATTTGTTTAAATGATGCACACGGGGTGACAGACTGCGGAGCATCTCACCCAGGCCTCGTTGAAGCCGGGCAAAGGCCCGAATGATGGCGGTGATCGTTCCAAGTCCAACTTTATTGAAGACGAATCTTTGCCCGTTTCGTTCAGGGCTCGTTTGAAAGATTACTTCAGGAGTGGATATGATCGTGGTCATATGTGAGTGTGGAACAAGTCTCGTCATCTCCCCGCTAAGATGATCAATGTATATAGGGTACCTGCTGCTGATGCAAAATTCTCTCAAGTTCGTAGTGCTTTGTACTTGTAATTTTCTTGTGATCAACTTCCTTGTAGGAAGCTATGGACGAAACATTCCTTCTCTCAAATATAGCACCCCAAGTTGGAGATGGATTCAACAGACATTGTTCGTTCTCTAGTTCCCCTTTCGTCCCCTGCCTTTTTGATAGACACACAATTATAGACTGGGCATATTTGGAAGATTGGTGTCGACGTCTTACGGGAAGTTTCCAAGACGTGTACATATTCACTGTACCTTTGTATTTGCCGCGCCAGGAAGGTGACGGGAAGTGGCGAGTCGTGAATACTTTCAATGTCTTCTTTTCTGTTTATTCACTGCCTTTCTTTCCAAGTCTCATGAAGTTATTGGGTCTCCACCGAACGTTTCCGTTCCCACCCACTTTGCCAAAGTCGTCTTGACATCTAAACCGGTTTCACCTTCAAAACCGGACGTTCTTGATATTTCTACGGGTGCATTTGTTCTCCCGAACGCCATAATACCAGACGAAGTCCCTCTTGAAAGTTTCGTCGTGCCAGGTGCGTTTGGAGTTTCGTATCGGAGTGTCACTCATCGTTCCCTCTTGTAGTGGATGCTGTTGAGCGTGCTGCAGGCCTTACTTTCTTCTCTGATGAGATCAAGACTCATTCACATCACATCTGCAAGTCAACCAAGTGTCAAGTCATTGTCCGTAGATTCGACGATGCCCGAAAGCAAAGCCAAAAGGCTATCGCTGCTCCCAAATAAACCATCTGCGGGATGAGAATTGGATTAATCATTAAGTACGATCTAGTAATCGGATAAAATATCCTCGACGCCTTCCCAATAGTCCTTCTCCACGCGAGTTTTGATCTCTTGCTTTGTTAACCAGGCAAAATCGGAGAAGACCGTTGGATTCGGATGTATTTGGCCCGCAAAGATGTGACCCTTGAAAAAGAAAGTAATTTTCTATGTAGATTTGCGTGAGATGAAAGGTGTCGGGGGGACGCTTTTGTACTTGAACTAACCTCTGCCTTGGGCTCTGGCAATGACATATCCAGGGGCGACTCCTTGTAAACGCCGACAGGGTTGCGGCTCACAATCCAAGTATCCATCTTGTCTCCGCATTCAGCATGCAGATCCCTTTGTGCTGCCTGTTAAGGAAAACGTAAACGGTGTTCGAGTGAGACAAACGCTTGGTCGGGGGCGTACCTGGTGCAAAAGCTCTCCCTTTTCTACTCCACCTTGAGGGAAGCGCCAAATTTCCTTGCCATCTACTTTGGTCTGGAGAAGGAGATAGATATTACGCCTGCCCTTCCGGTCAAGACTCTTGTAGTCACGGTTGAGGTCCGCTTCATGGACACGAGGCATCAGTTTTTCACCAGAGCCTTCCTGCAATGCAAGCTGATCTGCCGCAGCTTTGTTTGCAGCGGCCTTTTCTTGGCTGATATATTCTTCCTCTGTTTTGAACTTGGCACCAAATGCTCTGCGTTCGCGCTTCTTCTCCTCCAGATTGAATTTTGTCTCGAGTAAAGAACCCTGTTTGAAGTAAAAGTCGACAGGAAAGGGATTGTGGAGGGCGCGTCGGATGCGTGCTTGGTAGGAGTAGTAGGCACGCTCGAAGAGGGAGGGGGTGCGTGTGAGGATAGGCGAGCGGTTGAGGATGACGGCGGCAGTGATGACGGGGCGAGGGGGCCTTTTAGTTCGTATGGGTGGTGCTGGATGCGAAGACGAGGATGGCTCGGAGACGACCTCGGTGGCCAAGGAACGGCGGAGGACAGCTGAAGGAGGGGTCAGGAATAAAAAAAAAACACGGGAAGTCAGGACTAAAAAAAAAAAACAAGTGCGACGCATTGCGGCTCACCGTTTTGCTGTCGTCTACATGAAGCCAGAGCACTGCGCGACAGCATTTCTTGTCTTGTAACACTCCCGACTTTTTGGCGCCGCTACTTTTTCGTGTCCGCACGTGAGCACTGCACGTGATCCCCCTCCCGTGCACTTGCTGCACCTTGCAGTCGCTGGCAGCCGCCATGTCCATCTCCCTCGTCTCCAACGCCTATCTCGACGAAGCTTCCTCAAAGATCAGGTCCAAACCAGTCCCATGGGAGGTCAGCTCACTCTCCGTGGCGCATCCATCTCATTGACTCCTCCAAGGGCTACCAACGCGCAGATCTCATCACGTCAGAAGAACTGGCTCTAATCAAGAAGGTTGACAAGCAGCCCAGGGCCAGGATTGAGCAGATACTTCTTTCTGATCTTCAGATATATGCGCATCTCTACTTTCGTTTGCTCAAGAAGTTGCAACGCGTAGACACTATGCAGTGTCTCTTGGTCCTCATAGCCGACGCTTTGTCCGGTTTGTCAATATCTCTCGTGCTCCATATGTTGCCTTATATTATCATATCAGACCACGAGGAAAGAATACCAGTCTTTCTCAGGACCGTGGAGGCCGATCCAGATCTTCCGTTCCTGCCTCTTCTGAGGTAGTTTCCGAGCAAATATTCAACAGAGACAATGCTTATGGTTCGTCTCAGAGCCCTCGATACCCAGGACGACTTCGTCCAACTCAAAGCTTCCCAAATCCTCACAATACTCATCACGCATGTTCTCTTCTATCCTTCTGCCATTACTCTAATGTCATCAACAGCTCGGAATGCGCGCCCCTACCAGTGCAATATTTGAAGCCATTTCTGGGCACTCTTGCCTCTCTAGTACAAGGTCCGGCACCTAACAAGCGTGATGTCGCTGTTCAATGTCTCGAGTCATTGCTTGCTCGTCGTAACTGCCGTCAGGCAATCTGGGCAGTGCCAGGGATCACTGCTGGGTAACCTTCCTTCCCATGTTCTTTCCATCATGTGCTAATTAACAAGACTTCAGATTTATAGAGATTCTCAAGCACAAACCTGGACCTCAAATGAGTTATCAGGTGGCATTCTGTTTTTGGCTTTTATCCTTTGAGCAGAACGTTGCAGAAGAACTCGACAAGTCCGTGTTCACTAGCAGCCCTACCTACCAGCGACTGATCGACTTGTATCCCAGGAAATATGACGTAATACCACTACTCATAGATGTTGCTCAAGGTGCGGTGAAAGAGAAGGTCATCAGAGTAGTCGTGGCGACATTTCGGGTTCGTCTATCTTGGTCTATCGTCCTCGACTATAATACCGATTAGTCTTCAGAATCTCGTTACCAAGGCTCCAACAGCCAATCTACCTGCTATGCTAGCGGCAAAGCTCCTTCCGTTCGTCAAGAATCTTTACACGCGGAAATGGCAAGACGAGGATATACTAGAGGACATACAGTATCTGCGGGATGAATTGAACACAAACTTCCAAAGCCTCACGTGTGTCGTTGTTCAGAATGATTCGAGTGTTGTCTCGTAACCTCAGACAGGACATACGACGAGTATACCTCCGAACTCTTGTCAGGTTACCTCTCATGGTCACCGGTACATGAGTCTGACGAATTCTGGAAAGAGAATGCCTCGAAGCTGAACGACGATGACTGCAAACAACTCCAGTTCGCCTTTTGCTACTACCACCTGCTTCCGTATCCCTGGCTCAATCATGCAATTCTAGGATCTTGTTGCGACTGCTGAAGGAATCTGCGGATCCACTTGTCCTAGCTGTCGCAGTCCAAGATGTAGGGCAGTATGTTAGACACACGGACAGAGGGAAAAAGTACTGGAATCTCCTCATTAGTCTCTTGATACTGATAAATTGCCCTAGATTGGTCGAGAAGTATAATGGAAAGGCCAGAGTGATGGAGCTAATGACCCACGATGATTCGGAGGTGCGATATCGCGCACTTATTGCTGTACAGCAGCTCGTCAGTCAACCGTGGACTGCTGTCTAGATCCCTCGTCTTATTTTATGTTATGGACTATTTTTCATGATTGTTCACGATAACCAGCAATTAATCACAATTTCCATACATGCGTTCGAAATAAGTCTGGAAAATCAAGACGAAACCCATACCTCTGCTATTACATCCCATTCTTTCAACGTTCGGGCTTGGCCTAGGCTGCCACCAGAGTCATGACGTCCATCCCCAAAGTTGTCATCAGTAAGAAGTATACGCAATCCTCCGACCGTCGCAAAACCTTTCCGAGTGGGCAGATATGTTAGCTCAAAGTCTTGAGTCGCAGATACCTGTTCAGCAGCATCTGATTGTGAAGATAGCTCGATGGGCGGCAAACGAAGTACAGATGATCCCATGTATAGCACAGTAGGAGGTGACTTGAGTTCATCATTACCCTTGAAATACGGCGGGGGAATTGGTGGGGAATCATTGTAACCTACAGCTATGTTTCCTTCCAAGGGGCTGAGAGCTAATTGGCGAGGCGAAGCCACCGCCGATGATTTCTGATGAGCAACTGCATAGTTGAAAGTTGGGGTGGCCGAGGAAGGTGTCGAGGAACCGGACGATGAGTGGAGTAAGCGCGAGCTGAACGTTTCTATGCGGGGGACAGGAGTGGTGGTTGGAGGTACACTAACACATGGGGGATGAAGGTGTTGAACTATTATTTGAACGACTCGGTGTGATTCTTCGTTTGCTGGCTGCCGTGTAGTCGATAAGACGAGAGTGAGAGGTAATATGAAGGGTTTGTCCACCCTGATTATGTCCTGAGGGGTGTCGCGGGCGAGGAGACCGACTTCTAACTCGGGCGGAGGCGCTACTAGCGGCTGAAGCGGCGATTGAGGGCGTGGTTGGCTCGTGGAAGCAGCTCGAAACTGAGGTGTCCCAGGTCGTGGAGGTGGTGTGTCGGGCCGGGATTGGCTCAGATGGGGGGATTGTGGACGAGATGGCGGGCCGTGAGTCACGGTGCGTTTGAGGTGAAGGGGCAAAGCCGACGCAGGTGTTTGCATTGGAGGAGGTATTGGGATTCTGCGGGACAACATTGAGGTCAATAGACGACCAGGCTCACCGAAAGACGATCTCCAAAAGATGTCAAGCCGTCCAAGGGGGACCACGGTACCGGGAGAAAGTATCGGGGGTAATAGTGACATACTTTTGGGTGTCAGGATATAGATATATTGTCTTGTATCCTGTGGTTGCATGAGTGCCTGAGGTCCGGAAAACAGCGGGTCCTTGTCATCCAGAAAATTCATGTCTTCTGCTTCCCATTCATCTACACATTCGAATTGTACTCTTTCAAAATACATCGGTACTTGGGTAAGGTTCTGGATGTGGACTTCGAGAAATACTTTCTCTCTTTCAGCACGAGAAAGCATTGCAGACGGAGATTTGGGTACATGGACCTTTGTCTTGACTGACAATGGATTTGTGACCTGTTGATATTTGTTAAGTTTGAATTGTTTGACAACACTAGGATGTACTTCACAGCAAACTTGTAGAATTTTCTGAATGTTTGCAGACTTGGGTCTTCAGGGTTCTCCCCAGGACCTATTGATTGGCGAGAATGTGGTGGATGGCGATAGGTGACGGCGCATGCCAAGACATGTTGTCCGAGCTCCTTGATTTCATGATTTACAACGTTCTCAAAAGTCTTCCCAGCAGCAAGTTTATGATCTGGGCCGCCATATTCGGCGAGCACGACTTTAGATGTGGCCGTCTGCATTTCCACTCTGAGACTGACTGCTTCAACATCAAATTGAGCTTCGTTGTTGACACATAGGCAACTTGAAAATGTCTCTCCAAGTTGTATCGATCCGAACGAAGAAGGAAGAGTGAGGATCTCAGAAGCATGAGTGAGGTCTCTGAGAGTCTTTGGATGGCCAGGTAGAGGCGTGGTACCCTGAAGTGAGATAATGGATGCGGTAGAGTGCGCCTTTGAATTTGAATCAGACTCTAAGCCCAGTATTTACACAGATACAACGCACGGAGAAAGAGGGTGAACTCGAATAAAAAGGCTGCCACGCACTGGCCAGCTCAGGGCGCTGAGAACATAGAATTGAGACATCGGGTCCGCAAAGTAGATTGACATCTACGCACAGACACGCGCATGACCTTGAGAGTCAGGAGAGAAGTAGGGCCTTCCATCGTGAAGGGCAACAACGTCTCTTGAAGCCACTAGCGCTAGCTGCTCGTCTGACGGTCCATTCAACTTGGAAAGTTATCGGCTCCGGAAAGTAACACTTGTGACGGAAAGTGTGACAATTGCTTGTTGTTTCTACACTTTGACATGTCGAGTTCGTCTGGCAGTCAGCGACGAAGGCCTCTCACGAAACGCCAGCCTCTGTCTCGTCGAAATTCTTCGTTTCTCGGGAGTCTCAAAAGCTTCGTGACCGCTCCTCTAGCCTGGTTTGCCAGTACGGATGAATTCGAAGATTCAAAAGATTTTCAAGGCAAGCGGAGGCGCCTTGCAGGGGTTCCTTCTGAACCAGTTGTTGAGGATGAGGACAGGCCTGCGCGAAACAAGCGCATGAGGATCCACAGTCCTCCTCGTGATGAACTGTATTCTCAGACTCCTGCCTCAGTTCATGGCTATCTTGATCCCCCCGATTCTGTGTTCCAGCAGCAACAGCACCGTCATTCCAATCCTTTGGTCCAACCCTCTTCCACTCGTTTTTTTCCTGTTACGCAACCTTATGATTTCAATAATAGCAAGAATAATCACTTCCGGGCCAACATGCTTTCTCGCACTATGTCCGTCGACCCGCCTTCTCGCCCTATCTCAAGTACTTCTGCCACTGTCTCTATCTCCCTTCCTCGAGATACCTCGATAGACTCTAGCAACCTCGTCAGAACGGCTTCGCGAGATCTTTCAATGCCCCCTTTATCTGGGCGCCCGCAGTTTCTTATGCGCACTTCGATGACGCCGCAACCTCTTAGGAAAGCTTCTGAGCCACCTTCGCTGAGCGCACTCAGTTCAAATCCTACATTCGTCCGTGCGCCCTCGGTGAAAGCGTCGGAGCCTTCTCAAAATGGGTTAACAAGGTCATCTTCCGTCACACTTGGATCTCTTATGGATTCTGTGCGAAGAGTAAGCTACCTTATGACTTTCAATTGATTTTCCGACGTCTCATATTTTTCACAGCATCATTCACCAGCTCGTCAACATAGCTCCCTCATGTTTAGTGAGTCCAATCGTCAGTCCCCTGGTACAAGTAAGTCAAACATCGCTATGTCTCTCAGTAGTCTAATTTGAATGTTGTTCCAGGTTCACGCCCCGAGACCGTGATAGAAAAGGCTCTCCATGAGTTGGATATCTACAAGACACCCCTTGTGCCGACGCGATTGCGCTCTTCCAATGCCTCAGCGACAACATCATCTTCTAGCATGTTCAAATCTCGTAGAGCCTCAAAGCTTGTCCTTATGCAGGCTGATGGCCGCTCGGAGCGACTCGGGCGGAAAGTCAGCGAGAAGGTCCCTCTCCACAACGAAACAAAACCCTATTTCGGCGAGGGCGGAATGAAAAGGTTGTTAGCTAGAAGAAAGCAAGAAGCAGACGAAGAGAAGAATGGCGTTCCTGTTGATGATGAGAAAATGGATGATGATTTCCAAAGAAGTCACAAGGTCGTGGATGCATCCTTCGAACCGCCGCCAATACCCATTTCACTACCTCCAAAGGCGAATGAAGCTCCTTTGAACACTGCTTCTTCAATACAATCCTCTTCGCTTCGTGTCGGACGCACAAAGGCCAGGAACCACATCGCGCGGCCCTCTCGACCTCCGAAGATGAAGTTCTCCGCTGCATTTGATGAGGAGGCCATGGACGATGAAGATGAGGCGGATGAAGAAGCTATACAAAGGAAGAAAGAAATGGATGCTTTGGAAGAGGCTGCAAAACGCGCTCCCGTCTTCAAGATCCCAGAAGGATTTAGTTTTGTCAAAGAGGCGAGTCGTTTTGCATCTTCCGTTTTAATTGGCTCTTGTCTAAAACAAAACTTCTCTAGACCGAGTCCGTCAGAACTGACCCTTCAGAAGGAAAAGAGCCTCCGATTAAGATCCTTCCTTTCTCATTCAATAAGGCAGGAGAAACGTCAGACAAACCTCCTTCGCCGATTATTCCTGCCGCTGGCACTTCAACTATTGATTCGAGTTTTCGCTTTCCTTCCGTATTTGCTCCACAACCAGCGCAAGAAACCCTTTCTGTCCCTTCGTCGTTGCCGCAAGCTCAAACCGTGGAGACAACAGCTGTTCCAGCTGTCACGAATGGAGTGCCGAACTTCTTTGCGAAGTCAGATGCCTCGTCCAAACCGATCGCACCTCAACCTAATACGAGTGGGATGCCTAATTTCTTCGCCACTTCATCGACTTTGTCAAAACCCCTCGATTTCCCCCCGCCTGCTCCAATGGTGTTCAACATTTCCAGCACTGCGCCTTCCAATCCGCCAGTGCCCGTCAAGGATGCTGAAAATCCGTTATGGGAGGGTGAAAGCAGGAAGACGCTTGATTCGTCGGCTAATAAACCCTTGTTTGACTCCGCTAAGAGTCTAAATGAGGACGGGCGTATGGCCACTGTAAAGTCGGCAAGTACAGGTACAGTTGCTGTTGCTTCTACTACGCCAGCTGTGACCCTCTCATCTAATCCATCGGCTCCGTCCCAACCGATATTTGGTGCAGCGCCAGCTGTGACATCACACTTTTCATTCTCAAAGTCAACAGAAACACCGGTGCCTGCTTCTGTTAGTGGTGAGACTCCCAAACCATCAATGTTCGGCACCCCTTCCGCTTCTATCACTCCAGTTCCCACGTTTGGGGCTTCAAAACCATCTGGAGTCTGCGGTGAGCTTTCCAAAGCAAGCCCTTCAGCCCCTACCCCGCTGTTCGGAACTTCCGCCACAGACTCATCATCTCAGACTACCCCATCTGATCCTTCAGTCACATTTGGACAAACCACGACCTCAGCAGCCGAGACTCCTAAGCCATTATTTGGGACAGTAGAGGTGCCAAAACCTGTCTCTGGAAGTAATGACAGCGGAGGGTTCAGTTTTGGAGGCCCAGGCCCCAGCAGCACAGTGCAGAACTCTGCAAATACTCCCTTCTCGTTTGGAACTACGAGTTCCAAAGAAGCAGGACAGGAACCGGCTAATACTATGTTCTTCTGCAACGCAGGTGGCAAGGAAGCAGAAAAAAACTCTTCGAGCTCTGCGTTCTCCTTTGGAAAGACGGGTGAAGTAGAGCAGAAGCCTGCGGACACGACTTCTTTCTCTTTTGGAAATGTGGGTGCTCCATCAGATCAAAAGCCTACTTTCTCTTTCGGAAACAAAGATAAAGAAAAGGATGTCAAACCCACGAACAGTCCTTTCTCTTTTGGAGCGGCGCCGAGCACTCCTCCTCCAGCCGATGGAAATCGGGGCTCGTTTTTCACCTTCGGGGCACCTACACCCTCTGTTACTGCTCCTGCTCCTGCCTCCGTAGGGTTTTCTTTCAGTGGAAATGACGCTTCTACGAAACCCTTCAGTTTCGGACAACCGACGCGCCACTTAACGCCTCCTAAGAGTCAAGATCTTGAGGTTAACATGGATGAAAGTCCTAGTCGTGACATACAGCAAGCCCCTAAGCCTGCTGATAGGCCCACTAATGGGGGCGCCGGGTTTTCCTTTGGCAACAGTATGCCCACATCTACCTTCGGAACTCAGAGTAATGGCCCTAGACCCTTCTCATTTGAAGCGTCTTCAACCGCCACCACTGTTTTCGGTAAACCTTCTGAGGGTAGCCCATTCAGCTTTGGTCAAGCTGGGCCTACCTCGTCAGGATTCAGCTTCGGACAGAGCAAGCCTGAAAATGAACCAACACGACCAAGCACAACAGGATCATTTTCATTTGGTACTCCCACATCTGCTGCAGGATCTGCTCCTGTGTTCCCTTTTGGTGGGCCTAGCAACAACAGCACTGGAAGTGCTTTTGGCCAGTCACAATCTGGATCAGCACCGGGCAGCCCGTCCACTTTTGCGCAACAGTCATCGCCCTTCTCTTTTGGAGCACAATTGCCTCCTGTCAATACGGCATTCTCGTTTAGCTCTCAACCCGCATCCCCTGCAGGAGTTAACTTAACTCTCCCTCAGCCCGCGAGCTCGGGTGGGTTTGGAAACACAGCCACGTCAGGATTTGGGTCTTCCATACCGTTCGGATCCTCAAACCCGGCTGTACCAACGACAGGAGGTGCTGCTCTCTTCACCATTGGTGCGGCGCCAGCAGCACCTCCTGGGACCGGCACCAGGGCCATTCGCAAACTCCCCAACCGAAGAGGCGGGGCAAAACGTTGACTTACCATCTTCGATCTTTCCTCGTTATCTAATTATTTTTTCGTTGTTTGAAGTGATTCTATTGGACTTAAGAAGAAACATATCATCTCTCGTCTCGTTCTTACTTGACTACAATATTCTCTCTCTTGCCAGGGCGCAACCCCAGGCGCTTCGAGCTCGTTGTAGTATGCACCAACATGAACCCTATATGAAAGTCGTTGGGCGCATAAACTTCCTCTGTCCCATGTGCGTCCACTTGTTGTCTTCGCCACTCTTTCCCCTAGGCTATTTATGTTGGAAATTTTTGACTTAACCATTGTATCCCATTAGTAGTTTATCTCGGCTCAAGGCCGACATTGTCATACATACGTCGCATCTAGTACCTAGTTACAACTTACATTGGCTCAAGGCCATTACGCATTATATCTCTGTCGCTGCAGCAATTCATGTTTTACATATACTACACTGATAGTATCGTACAAATCGCATCCACATATCTGAAAAATGAATATCAATGTTTGATCAATGGATAGGTTTACATATGCATGTATGGGTTTGAGTATTATTTCCCACTAAATAAGGCTGAAAGTAAGATTATAAATTTTTCTCCAGCGCCGCCCCGGTATAGAGTATGACGTCGACGTCCTTGTTTCTTCCTTCAAATGATTTCACGCAGAAGAGTGTCTCAGGCTACATCTCAGCTACTTAAATATCGGTTCCGATATAGTTCAGTCTTTGTTCACAAACGGCCATATTCAGAAGTGCCGATCACTAAGGCTCAAGAATCTGCGGGTCTCTCAGTAAAGACGACTGTCACAAACCAGTGGCATGAAGGATGGTTGTTTGCTGATTCAGTCCTTCCTATCCAAATAGCCAAATGGGAGTGCGTGCATCACTGACAATGTCTCCTTGTTATTAACAAGCAAACTCAGTTTTCGACATTATATTGGCCTGTTGCGTGAAGAATCTCTTCTGGAAACCATTAGACATCGTTTGGAACACATCAAAACCCACGGCTTCAAAATTATCTCTTTGGAACCCTACGAGAAGGATGGAGGCATTTTCATACAGTTCATTTATAACACGAGTGATCCCGAAAACGCCCTTAAGTCTATCGAACGTGAACTTTTGGAGGCAGTCGCAAAGCATGGAGGTCTTCCATCATGGCTTGGTTTCAATAAAGGGAATATATGGATAGTCAAAGGGACACCTTGGAGAGAGGTTTGTTTCTCCTCTTTCTGGATCAGTTTCGCTGATGACTGTATGACTTTAGGACTTGGACCGATACGCGTCCCCAATAGTTAACATCGCGTTTGAAGGACCCGACATACAAGAGCAATCACTTTATGAGTTATTTCGAGTGAGCCTTCGCCATTCTCTGAGGTCCTTACCCATTTCCTGACATGGCTAGCCATTTGGCCGTATCCAACGTTTGACTGTCCCTGCCCCTGGGCCAGTGGGTACTCTAAGATCGACCACGATAACATTCAGCCGACTTCACTCTGCTACTATTGCCCGAAACGTTCTCCATGGTTTCTGTTATACTCCTCCTGAAGGCACGGGAAAAACTCTCTTACGTACTGCCTATCAGCGGCCTGTTCAAGCCCACGCGATCCGCGACTGGATGTCAAGTCATCCGAAAATAATGTTGCCCCTCTTGGTGTTCCTCCTAGGAACTTTAACATACACAGTCCGTGTATCATTTTTCTGCAGGACTTGTTTGTCATGAGATGACAGGTTTTTGACCCTATACGGTCTTTAATGGTCCGAGGCAAGATGCTAGATTGGTTCGATTACAGGGGTATAATCTCCTTGCAGTGTTACATGAGATTGTATTTCTGATAATCTCGTGAATTCAGAATTCCGGCTCTACAAATGGCTACGCACAAATGCACTCGATCTCCTTTCTCCTAAGTCGAACCATACCCCTGTTCATATCCCACCAGCAGATAATGTTGTCTGGAGGGAAAGGAAGGAAGCTGCCGGCGCCATCAAGTCCTACTTGTCCGATTTTCCGAGTGCGTCCTCGTTTCCCGCCCTATTGTCGCCGTTGTTGATCTGGTGATAGCTACCATTGAATTCATCCATGGTCCCCAGGGCAGTGGCAAAACCAGATTATTAGAAGCAGTTTTGAAAGATTCTGGACGGTACGTCCCTTTCTGGTTCTTTTCATGTCAAACACAGACGGCGCTTTGTTCAGTAAAGCCATGGTCATAGACTGCCGTGCTCTTCAGAGTACAGCTTCTGATTCACAGACTGTTGCCTCACTTGCTGCACAAACGGGATATTGGCCAGTCTTCACGTTCCTTAATTCAGTGAATAATCTCATTGACCTTGCAAGCGTCGGTCTCATTGGACAGAAAGGTAATCATCTCATGTCATACATCGTACCGACACTTTGTGCTCAAGATGACTCTTGTTAAGCTGGTATCAACAATTCTTTAGATGATCAGTTACGCCAAATTCTTGCTATAGTTGGTACGGCTCTCAAAGACGTGAAATCTTCGCGCCGGACCGCTGCCCAGCGCCAAATCCGCAAAAGGGAACGTGAAAGGTTGGAGAAAGAAAACCAAGAATGTATTTGGGCTAAGATTGAAAGAGGTGTTTGGCATGACGGAAGGTTGGACTGCGTTGCCGGAAACGGGATTATGAGCGAACTTGGAATCGGAGACGAATCAATGCTCGTTAGCGATGAATCGAGCGCACCATCCGCCGGCAGTATACAAGAGAAGAGAAGTTTTGAATCTCTGAGGAAACAGAATACTCAGGAGGAGATGGAAGTCATTCGCTCTCTGCCAATCGTGGTCATACGGAATTATGCAGTCAAGGTTGGTTCGAACCGAGTAGAGCTCCTGAACGTGTTGGCACAATGGGCTGCGATGATTGCCGAAAATCAGGTCTGTTCATCGACTGATTTGGTGTACGTCAAGTTTACGATGACAGGTGGCGCATGTTATCATTATGAGTGACAACCGCGAAAATGCCAAATACCTCGCCAAAGGTTCGATACCATATTATGGTTATGGAGATGGTGATGAACGCCTTTTCCCCCAGCTCTGCCGTCAAAGCCTCTGAATCTAATTGCCCTTTCTGATGCTGACTCTCGCGGCTCCATTTCGTTTGTCAAGCAGAAGATAGGTGATGCTGACATCGATGTAGATTTTACGCCCAAACGCATAGCTTATGTGGAACGTCTTGGAGGTCGAGCAAGTGACCTTGAAAGTGTCAGTCATTTCTCTTCATACAAAAAACCCCACTCACTCATTGCTGACCATCAGCTCGTACACCAAATTCGCAATGGACAAACAGTCGAGGATGCTGTTGAAAATATAATCTCACGAGGTGTTGCAGAACTTAGGAAGAATGCATTCGGCGATGACGTGGATGATGCAAAGAGCTTGTTGTGGACACGAGAACAGGCTTGGACTATTTTGAAACTGCTTTCGGAACGTCAAGAGGTCTGTCTTCCACCATTGATTCTCGATCATGTCACTAATTTCCATCTAGGTGCCCTATCATGACGTCCTCATAGAAACTCCTTTTAAAGGAGACGAAACATCACTTCGAAGTATGGAACACGCAGAACTCATATCAATTGGGACCCGTGAAGGCTAGCATATGACGTTCTTAACTCAATGACATACTTAATCATCCTTCAGGTCGGCCCTCTACGATACGCCCTGGAAGACCTGTTCTTAAGTGGATTTTCCAGCGGCTTGTCAATGGTGAAGTACATTGTCATTTGTACCATGGATGCTCACTCATAACACAAGATCCAATTTTTCGAGCAACGCAAGAAATTTCCTTCAATGAAAAGATTATTGCAGCTTCTGAGAAGACAATCAAAGCTTGTGAGGAGGAGTTAATCACGATCAGCGCCATTGCATCGCGTACACAACTGCCATGGTGGCAGTTTGGTTGTTGGGATACCCGTGGTACTTCTGCTCGATCAAAGTACTTGGCAGAGAAAATGGCATCGAGCGCGAAGAAGATTGCAGAGCTAGAGAAGAAGAATTTAGAGCTTAAGAGAATCCTGGCAAAAGGAGATCCTTGAAGTGTGGTCTCTGGTGGCGTCCGATACCGCTCTGAAATGTATTTTATCTGGTTATGTACTCAGTGCAGTTCAACTGGATCAATGATATCAACCCCTTAAGTCATCATGCATCATGAATAGTCTAACACTATGAAATTAACTTTGTTGGAAAAAAAAAGTTGCATATCTAAGAGATGCAGAGATATCTTGGCAAACAAATCAGAAATCTGTTTCCATCTACTCCCGAATATTTCATCCTTTCCTCTCTACATCGTGTCGCCCTCATAATTATGAAGCGAATATGACTGTCACACGTGTACCTAATAGGTTGCTTTTTGCAGAATTATTCGTCTTCAACGGCCAACATGGCTCATTTCTGAATTGGCGATTATACTGATCACGTCTAGGACATTGCATGTAGTCTAGGACATTATGTGTCGTTCCTATACTGATTTCAACATGTAGTGTAGCTGATATAGTGTTCTTAGGGCGAAGAGACTGAGTAAATGAAAGACGTCAGCAGAACCGTCAGTGTCTGGCACTGCCTGTGGGATCTCCAAGATCTGATACAAGACGGTTCTCTGCAATTGGTCTTCTGCATTGAGTTGCCCAGTCAAGTTTCCAATAAGCACTGTTTGGTGAGGGGTTCCCTTGGGTCATAGCTTACACATTTGACCGATCGAATTCCGTTCGCAGTACACGGTAAATAGAGGAAAAATACCAAAATGTCTACCATCACATGAACTCGACGCGGTACTTAAACTTGAAAGTCACTGTCAAAATTACTGCATACTTACTGGTCACTTTGAGTTTGATTCTCCACCTGCAACCTTGAAAATATATCAGGAAAGGAATCGGCACATGTTTGGTTTATATGTTGGAGGTGGAAAGCGGAGTCCAGCTGGTCGTCTCCACCCATGCCGGTATACCAAGGTGTATCTGCCCGGTGGAGGATTGGCAATTCGACATCAGACTGTCAGGGACTTTTATACGATGTCAATATTGGTCCTTATCGGTCACGCTTCGCGTCGCGACGCGTCAATAAAGCCAAATATCGCTTCTTTCAACCTACATCCACTTCGCCTCCGACGAGTTCCTGACTTTACTATTACTTTCCATCGCATGGCTTCACCGGAACTATCAGATCTCGAAAGGACAGCAAGGGAGATAGTCCGTGCTGCTATGCTCGAAGGCACTCTGTCGTATGTATTATAAGTATAACCTAAAGAGTACTATGTAATCAGCCTTTTGCACTACAGAAACTTGACTATCCGGAAAGTCCGTAATAGAATAGAAACGATTTATGGGTTGGAGGAGGGTTTCCTGCTTGCACCGCAATACAAACATTCCCTGAAGGCCGTCATACAAGTAGGGAACGACAGTCCTAATCGAGCGCTCTGACGTCTGATCAATGCTCAGGATGCATCTGCACAAGCCAAAGTGGAAAGGAAAGATGAAGAAGCCCGTGTCAATTCTAGACACATTGTGGCCTACACAAGAGATGTAGCTGGGGGCATCGATGATACAATGGCATCAAGGAACCATGTTGGCAAATATAAATCTGCTGTGTGTAGCAGCCCCTCCCATATATCATTCCTTACGTCTTGACTATTATTCCAGGAATTCGTTGAGGATTCATCCGATTTAGAGGAACTGTCTGAAAGCAGACCCATCAGCGTTTCTCCAAGAAAGTCTCCGCGGGATAAAATCAAAAGAAAGGTAAGCCATTGTTCCGAGCTTCTCTGCATCGACCTTTTGAATACAATTCTTTCCTTTGGAACAACGCCCCAGGCTTCAGTACAGAAGCCGCCAGCGAAGAAACGACAAAAGATTGTGGATAGCGATAATGAAAGTACGATCCAAATGCTAACAAAAGCTGAGTCCAAGACAAAGGTCCAAGAGGTTTGAAACAATTACCCATGCTGTTGCAAGTTGTAGCGTTGACAATCCTCCAGGATTCCGCTGAGAGTGACAACCAGATAGCGCCCTTATTTGCCGATTCTCCAAAGTCTCCTAAGTCAAAAAGTAAGGAAAAAACGTCTAGGGATAAAGTGAGAGCTGGCATGACAATCCTTTATCTCTCTTCTGACCTTAGCATAGTCTCGCGTCAAAAAGAAGACTGGGAATAAATCGGAGGCATCCGGCAAACATGACATGACGATCAAAAAACTCAAGGTTGGCGTCTTTCAAACCTGTCTCGATGATCCTACTTATCTAACCATTAGTCTCTCGTTAATGCCTGTGGCGTACGCAAACCTTGGGCCAAGATATTCAAAGATGTTCCGAAGCCCACGCAACAGATAAAGAAACTCAGAGAAATCTTGTCCGAGCTTGGTATGACGGGAAGGATGAGTATGGAACAAGCGAAGAGGATCAGAGCCGAGCGAGAACTAGCGCAGGAACTAGGTTTGTGAATCATAGCGAACGGGATCTCAGAGTATCATTGATGATCTATCATATAGAAGATGTGAAATCTTTCGAACATTCTATGCTCAATCGCTCTTGTACTAGGACTGCTGAGTCGAGTTCGCGGCCTTGTGCTCAGCCCATAGAATCCGAAGATGAGGACTTGGAGGATGGGAAAGACATTAAACATAGAAGACGCAAGGTGAGCTCGCCGCTCTCCACTATCGAATGACATATGGTTCAACACGGTTCTACCCCCTAGACTCCAGCGTCGCGGAATATCGATGCGTTTATTGGCAGTGATAGTGATGATGATTGATGGTTTAGTACTCTACGCTTGGACTGTATAATGTACAGAGCTGGGAACTACTGAACTGAGATTCAAGAGCTAGTTGACTATTACATTGCTTCAACGATCTCGGGAGCGGGACGAAGGTGTTGTTGAGCCGCGTAATCTGGTGATACATAATCATTGAATGTCAAAGAAGTCGAAAAAATTCCATCGGATACTATTTCCAAGTTGGCAATTGATGCGCCTGCAGCATCCAGCGACCAGAGTGATAGAGCCAATGTGTTGACCGATTTGCGTCGCAAGATCCTACAAAATTTATAGGAGGACACGCCAGTAACCGAGATAGCTTAGGCTCACCCCGCGGGTAGGGCAAAGAGAGTTTGAGGTCTGCCAAACGTGGAGTTTCGTCAGATATCTGAGAGTGATGACAGAATTTGTCTTGACACAGACCCTATATTGTTTGTATACTTCCCAATCTGCCAACCATTCAAGTAAATTTGAACCCGGAAATTAGAGCTTATAACACTCGGTGTAAACGAGAGTCGAATAGGTATATCCAGTCCGTCAGGTACGTTCTGAAATAGATGATCTTTAACTCTCATCGAAAGAAGGCCGAGTGATCAGCCTACCCAATCGAATGCGGTTCTATAAAAATTGACTCCAGCATGAGAGACACCACCGCCAGCCAAAGGCGATCCATCTGCCCAGGAAGAATCTGGGAACCCAGGAAGATGGGCACCGATCCTTTCCGCGTATAATCCTCCTTCGTTAAGGTATCCCCTGAATGTATCTGGTGCATTGGCTGCACCGCCCTAATATTAGAGAAATTCTTTAAAAGGTCTCAGCTACGTGAGGCAATGAAGAAATTTACTAGATTGCCTTGAAGCTTCCAAAGAGTGAAATTACTACTTCCTCCCTCTATAGAGAATCCTCTTATACCACGAGGCTCCTTTCCACCATTCGCTGTCAAATTCAGACGTGAGGAACTGTCTTCTCTTTGGACTACATAGCTCAAAGAACGTACTGCTGGTTTCAACAATCCTGTTGAAATACTTATCTCACTGCGCCCAAGTCACCGAATCTACACAGAACTTACTCACCCGGTGTGGTCTAGCAAGAGAAAAAAACATCAGCAATTAGGCAGTAATTCCAACCATTGGCATCTGCCTTGTAGAATAACAAAGACGTTATCTCTGCCAACTTGTAAGACATTTTCTGGTATCAACCATCTGTTTGTTGTTGAGCTGACGGTAGCATCTCCTTGACTTGAACCCAAAAATATCCCATTTAACCATGCTGAATAGCCTCCGGAAAAACCATATTGTACTGTGGCTGTGATGACAGTTTCCAAGCCACTAGCGTTGAAATGACCTCGAAAGATTAGATTTCCACCGTAAAAACTGACTTCCTTAATCAGAACTCATCCCTTCGGAATCATAAAATACGTTCTAACCCGTATTGTTGCGAGTACAAAACATGGTCTCCTGCCAAGACAGGCAAATTAGTGTACTGAAAATTCAATAAGTAGCGGTATAGAAATAGTTTTGTAGTGCCGTACATTGGTCGCTGTCAAATCTGCGGTGACGAATGAGGTGTCATCGAATGCGGGATCGATCTCGGGTAAGCTGAGTAAAAATCGATGTCGGTAACGGTCTACGAGTCGACGAAAAAGGACTGTTTTACCTTCCCAAAACTTTCCAGCCGCTCAGCACCGGCAGTGTAATTTCAGATGCGACGTCAAGTCGACTAGACGAAAACCCGCATTGTGTTTTGGAAAAAGGGACTGAAACACCATTCCAGGTAAGAGAGTTGACATTCGAGGGAGCCAAAAACTCGATGGTGGTTGTTCCATTCAAATCTCCGGTCTACAAGAGGTCAGATCAAAAGAAAAGCATATGTTATATGTACTTACCAATATGAGCATGTTTCCGGTGATTTCAGCTGTCCGAACAACGTACGGTCCAGCAACAAGGATGCTTGAAACATATGTCAAGTTCGCATCAAAGAAAAGATAATCAAATGCGCTGACCTTCTGTTTGTACCTATAGAGAAGAACTGTCCAAAGTCTCCTTCACCCGAAATGACAGGAGAATGCCATGTATTGGCTGTAACTTTGTCTAGAACGACGATAACAACAGCGTTTTTATTATTTTGAATGGTGATGAATTGTGAGCCGCTCAAAAGTGAGTATGAAATGGTCAGGGTGCCATTCGCAAAGTCAGAGGACACAGTAGGAGGTGCCGAAATGACAGGAGCACTCGTGAACCGAAAGGCTGTCTCCCCAGTTTGATCGGGCGGCCCATAGAAAACAATATAATCAACCTCCCCAAGGCTAAGTGAGCAATGAATGAGCATGGACAGTGTCTCAAAAGATGCCGATACTTGCGTAGTCCAAGTCATGATTCTATGTCCTGTCAACGTACATTCTTATGTTTCAAGATGTCAACTTACTCCACAGTAGAATACAATATCTGTGTTCTAGTAAAGCCAAATACATAATCCGTCACCAAGATTCTACTTTCACGCCCGTTGAAAGTGATATCGCCGGATTTTGGAACTACGATCCGCCCGATCGAAGTATCGACCGTCAGGCGGGTTGTGGTGAGCGCTGTTGATCTGCCAGTGTGACATCTTGTGAAGCTCTAGTCTGGTACTGTAGGGGGAAGACCTACGTCGATGTATTCTGTCTGATGATGTAGAATGCGGCACCGTTGTCCAAGTTCCGCAGTTCTGCGGCATGAATTAACCTTGAAGATGTGTAGTTCGTCCCGTTAGCGATAAGAGTCGCTCCTAGAAGATCTCGCGAAACTCGAAGAAAAAGACCTAAGAATAAGGCTAATTCAGCTTGATGCTGCATTTCCTTAATATAGGAAATCACCTTGGAGTCTCATTTCGTTCATCTTTGGTGTCGCGACTCGGTTCTCGTTAATTCCTGTATGGATATGACATTGGTTGGCCAAAGGTATCAAGGAGAAATCCCACCGCCTCCATAGTCATACGAAGAGTACCTGCTCAAAACCATGCATAGAAGTACGTGCATCCGTATACACGCGGGCCACTCACACAGTTGGTTCCACAGTTTGGCCCCAGTTCGTTCCACCGAATAGCACTGTTAAGACAGCTCAAAATTTGATCTGCGGGAGACTTTTCGTACCTACTGTATATGTCTGGTGATCATGACCACGAAATTGCATTTCAAGCATTGAATTGGGACATACTCAATATGGTGGTGGTTTGAGAACTAGATTGACGGACTCCTTTAATTGTGTAAATTGTCAAATGATATCAGACCCTTACTAGGCATCCTTGTAGAAAACATTTTCTGTCGAAATTACAGTCAAATTCGGGAAGCGAAAAAGTTCATGATGGTCACCATAGTCGGCGTTTGTGAGGTTCACAGCTACGACCATTAGCTCAACTAAACCGCGAAACGAGAACAGATGTACAATATTTCTCATATCCTGTCCCGCCACGGGGAACAGCACCCCACCCAAGAAGGAACCCGCCACCGAACTCGATAGCTCAGTCAGAAGGTATTCGAAGTGAGACAGAATTAGAGGGTACCTCAGCAAGACAAAGTGGATTACTTGGCGCATTTGCAACGTGCACCGAATAGTAGATGGCCTGTACTTGTGCCCAATTATTTGCACCCTGTGGGTACGAATCCCCACTGTAGAAATTGAAGATATTCTCAAACCTTTGAAAAGGCCTCGCAACAACTCAACACACCAGTATATGTCGACATGAGTTCCTGGACGATCAGGAGAGAAGTTTCCTGCTTGACCAGCATGCTGGTCATTGTGAGTGATTGCTAATATCAAGATGTGAGATGTTTTGGTCAATTAGTCTGACATGCTTTGGACATACGAACGACAATGCCATTCGCACGGTAGAGGTCAATGATGGCTTGCATATAGATATTGTTTCCAGCGCTTGCACTGAATTCATTTTCCGCTTGTACTAGGATTACTAACCGATGTATGCTGGTTAACATTTGAAACACCTGTCGCTAACTCGAAACTCACTTGGACCGCCGTTTGTGATCTGGTTCTTGGCGATGAGCTGCGAGATACTCGTCATGTAGGGGGTCCAAGCTTGAAAGACGATCCTTCATTTGGTGAAAACGATGAGAGAATTACAGTTATGCACACCTTCCTGATAATTTGGGTTATCTGTACGGAGGTTACCTGCAATATTGCCAACCCAACCAGGAAAACCACCACCAGTCGTTTCTCCGTCTATATTATACAAATAAGGACGAAAAGTACAAGCCTTTGAGTCTTGAGACGACACACTAATATATGGTCCTGGTCTAAAGCATTCGGTCTTGACGATGCATGTAGGCTTTCTTAGACATCGTTACATACCTTGCTATCATCCAGAGACCCGCCTTTTTGGCTTCATCAATAAACCTCTGAATGTCCCGATACGTTCCTTCCTGAAAGTCGCCCCGGCTATCGTTGGTAGTTGGGGTGGGGTAATGGATGGCCCAATTGGCGTAGAAAGAAACCGTGTTGAATCCGTTAGACTTGACCTTCTGCAAAACGTCTGCCCACAGATCAGGATTGCCGGGCAATCTCCAGGGGTGAATTTCAGCCGAAAGGACAAAGATCCTCTGGCCATGGATGAAAAGCGAGTGAGAATCCCAAGTCACAGCATCTGTCAACCCGGTGGAATTTCTCTTCGTCCACTCGGAATATTGTAGTGCTGAGCATGCTGAGACAGCAAAGAGCAGGATAGCATACTGTACTAACAGCATAGTGAAGAATGATTTGTCAAAATCTATCAGCAACTTGTGGAAAGACATTCATTTCCACCAGGCTCAGAGGGGTTTATCAGGTTCTTCCGCTCGGCTGCAATTCATCCTGAACAGGTGACGCAGATGCAGTCTTCTGTGTAGATTTGAAGATATAGCACGGTAGCTTGTGACACCAGCGGACCGTTCAGACTTCACGCAGAATGCTCAAGAGTCAAGGCGCGGCCCGCTTACGGCCGTTCATCGAGATATCGGACAGAGTCTCAAGAAATTATTGAAAATGAAGGCCATGGATTGAGAAGGGAACACATAGTATGAAATCTACTCACAATGCATGATCAAGTGCATAGGTTCTGATCAGGGAACAACTCGGAAATTGCCTTCGAAGCCATGTCTCTCTCAACTTATACCACACCATCAGGTTTGTTAACAGTGCTTTGGTGTTTTTGAAAGAGACCATTCTTGCCACAGGTTTCCTTCTCCCTTCCATCCACTCTGCACCCCCGTTCTTCACGTCAGCACCGTACTTGAATATCAGGCTTGCTCAACACTAATGGACCCGTCAGTCAGCAGCCTAATCCTGCGACGGATGCAATCGCCGTGGAGCAATGGTCACATTTGCTACTAGCATACGCACGTCATAGACGACTATTCTTTCTCCGAGTTGAGGACGCGGAGACTGCGGGTAATGATTGGAGCGAGGTTCTGCGTAATGAACGCATCAACCGTACGTTTGTCGCCATTTTGTATTCGAATGACCTCAGACCTTCGATCAGGCAAAGTTCTTCCCTCGTACTTATCACACATCATATCTATCATGGTAACGAAGGATTTAGCAACATATGAACCGCAGAAGCAGACTCGATCTGTATTACTTTATTGGCGTTCTCCTGACGAGTGGGCTGAAGTACTTCACAATTGGGTAAGTCTACCTCACTACATCCAATCCTATTCGTAGCTAACGGAGAGATAGGCGACGGAAACCGCACAACTTAACACGATTCTAACTTTCTACGACATCACGGACCCTCCCGTTGATTCTGAGCTTTCTGGTATTCCCATAGTCCTATTGCGCAAGGCGATCGGGATTCTTGGCAAGACGGGACGAGCTCAAATGCTTGGTGTAGCCAATGGAGAGGGCGTCAAGATGTATGCAACAGGCAGATAAAATCTACCCGTGCTGAGCTTTGGATTGGCTTTGTATATGATGTAACCTCTTATATTGTTTTCTATTTCCGGAACACTTTTCTTCGACACTTGTATGATTCTTCAACAAGAAGAAAGCCAATATCCTAGACTTGTTACTATTTGTTGTAATGAGCAAGTGTCTACTTGAAATTGTCTCAGCGGTGTATCTCTTAGGATCCGATTAGATTCGAACGCGCCCACGTGACAGACACCTATGCGAAACCTCGAGCACCAGTGACTACAATCAAGCCATGACCCACCACACCATGAGCAGAAGCTTGATCAAATGTCATATATGTCTCGATTTCAAGGGGACTGGAGACTTCAGATTCTTTCCGTGTGGTATTGTTCAAACTCTCCGAAGTCATTCATGGCTCAGATTGAACCCTTATTCAGGCCATGGATATTGTTGCACGCCATGTATCGACGAACTATTTTCGCGCAGCACTTCCAAATCCTTTGTTCTTTGCCCCGAATGTCGCTCAAGAGTACAACGCAGAGATGTGCATCCCGTTTACTTGGAAATAGCGACGTGTCAAGATGAACAAGCTATGACGACTGAAAAACTTTTGAACGGTCTATCCAGGATTGATGAGAACTCAAAGACAATTATCGTGGAGATTGCGGAGAAGAAACTGAAGAAGTTTATGAAGAGTTTGAATAGCAGTGAGAGCAACGTGGTGAGTTTTATGGAAAAAAGTTCCAGCTTTCAGTATATCTAATGTACTTCTAGACCACTTTAATTGAAGCCGTGATGGACTTCAAGGAAAGAATAATACCTGTGTTTCGCAGAGCCGAAGAACAGTCACTAGAAATTGAACGCCTAAAGAGGCAGCTTAGTAGTTGCCAGATCGAGGTGGCTGCCAGTGTCCATCAAATCGAGACCTTGGGAATTGAGCGAGATGAAGCACGCAATACACTGCGAGAAACGATTGATGAACGTGACAGAGCTTTAGATCTGGGCAGTCAGGTTGCGCTGAAGACCGCTCAACTTCGGGAAGACTTGGCTCGAGTCAAAGCTCGAGAGTCTGAACTGGTGGACACAAGCAACTTTTACAAAGCTCAATTGCTGGTACACAAGGAGATGGTATGTTTCTGTGGCTATACTATTTTCGTGGATATTCCACTTCGTTTAGGAACGGAGACAAATCGAGAAGATTAAGACATTGAAACAACAGCTGGGGATTGCACAACAAGAGGTGCGACACCAACAGGATGCACGATTGGAGGTTGACCTTGACCCTCCGAGCCAAGTATGTAGAATCAGCTCAGCCAAGACCCATTGCTTATTTTTCTTTCCCTTTCCAAAGCGCCCATTGAAACGGAGGGCCTCAAGCATTTCTACGCCCTCAAGAAATCTAGATCGGTCGACCGACACGAACATAAAGTCGACCTTGTTCGAGGCCATGCCTGAACCTGGTCAGTTTGGGTCCAATTGGAACTTGACGCGACCTGACCCGAAGAAACGAAATATTGCGGATACTTATCCTGTTAAGCTCGACAAGTGCGGTCGTCCAACTGGTGCAGTTCAAATCGGCATCAGGAAGACTATACGTATAACGAAATGACCTCCAACATTTTTGTACAATGATAGAATATGGCTCAATGTAGGAACGCGGTCATCACATGAAGTGTGACTGGCTGTGACACCTTCTAAGCCTGCGCTGTCTTCTCATCAATTCTTATTTTTCGAAATCCAGAGCCTAATTTCAAAATTGGGCTCCAATAACGCCTTTCAATTCAGTTTCTTAAGAGATTGTTGGAACCCCTTTTGCAGAGTTGATTCCCTTGTGTAGATTTTATATTGGGTGGTCATTCATTGTATCTACTCACGTGATTACCACGTGTTCATTCACCATATATAGTAATACTGAATCTGGAACGAGATTATTATTACATCAGCTCTCGTTTCGTAATTGACGGCAGAACGATAGAACGACCAGCGTGATGGCGGACTCGCCCAAACAGCGCGACGAGCTCGCCGCTTTCTTCAACTTCTTTGCAACTTTTGATCTTTCACGATCTGTTTCTACTCTTTCTGATCTCAGTGATGGTGCTGCTCTCTTTGAAATTCTTACCCTCGTGTGCGTCTCTGGTCAAGCTTTCTACCTGTGCTGAACTCACAACATTCAGTGATGCAGAATACTTCAGATCTCCAACGCGTCCGCTGAAACAGCTGTCTGAAAACTGGATACTACGCTTCAGTTCCTTGAAACGATTGTATCGGCTTATGACACAATACTTCACGGAAGTGTTGCAGCAGCCTACAGGCTCCTTGGATGTTCCTGACCTCCAAGCGATTGCCAAGGATAGCAGCCTCTCGGAGACGTTAATTATGTGTAGGATCATCATTGCCATTGGTGTGCAGTGCGAGAGAAACAAGCAGTTTATTGAGAAAATTCAGGGCTTGAGCGAAACTGATCAGCATCATCTTATGAAGGCAATTGAGCAGGTCCGCTGTTCTATAGTATTTCGTTCATCTTACTTATTTTACTTTCGTAGGTCATGGTGCGCATTGCTAACGCACACGAGAGTTTTGATACATCGGGAGCTAACATGACTGAGTAATGTTTCTCTTTGTCGCCACGCACACTCCATTCTTATCCCATATATTAGAGATGATCACTATTATAGGATACAGTCAGAGCGGAGTCAAATGTTTTCGGCGAAAGAAACACTTCAAAAAGTCTACGAAGCCCTTCTTGAAGAACATCGTGCTTTACAAACAAGTTTCGACGACGTAGTTTCTGAGAAGGAAGAGGCTTTGAGCCGACTGCGAGATGCACGACGAGAAGTGGATATTAAACGGAGCGAGAAGACGGATGGGTTCTTACGTGTTGAGGTCGAGAGGTTGAGGAGTGAACTGTGCGCTCGGATTCTTGTTGTGGAATCTTTCTAATCTTGTTTTACAGCCAAAAGAGTGAGGAGACTCTCGCAATGACAGAAACAGAACTCGACAAGAGCACGGCCCTAGTCGTGGACCTAACGAAAAGGTGTGAAGAGCTGCAACCCAAAGCAGACGAGCGCGATAAATATAAAGATCAAGTTGACGAGTGAGTAATCTTATAATTTGTAGCCCAAATGCATCACAGTCTCTTTGGGTAGGTATCGTCATGCGGCTGATAAGCTACAGAAGACGGAAAATGTGATGGAGAAGTACAAGAAGAAGCTGCAGGAAGGTGCCGATCTTCGGCAACGTGTCAAGGTGCACATCACTAACTTCTCGGAGTTACGGGGAAGAGTGACCATTCTACCAGGCTTTGGAAGCACAAAACGCAGATCTGGTGGACAAGAATGCATCCATTGAGGAGGAATACCGAAAGGTTGCTGCCTTCAAACCCCTTATGGAGTCGTACAAGAATCAAATAGCAGACCTAGAATCAAGGAATTCGGCTCGTGCGCAAGAAATTGATGCAATTAAGTTTGAACTTGACCAATGCCAAACGAGACTAAAGATTACTATGACGGAGCGCGCAAAAGACTCTGAAACGCTCGAGTTGTACCAAGAACGCGTACGCGAACTTGAACTACTATCACACCGGCCAGTTACAGCTCCACGTGGCAAAAAGTCTTCTGATACCGAATTTACGGAGGCAGAACTGCTCGGTACCGATGACCATGATGATAATGCCAACGCAGACGTGGATGATCATGCAGGACTTGGTCTTGGTGGAGAGCTGGATGACGCCATTACGGGAACGACGATGACGGATCTCAAATTGCGGATACGGAGCCTGGAACGCGAGCTCGAAGCAGTAAAGAAGAACGAGGTCGACGCGAGTCGTGTATTGGTACTGGAGAACTTACTAGAGGATGCTAATCGCATGAAAACACGGTACGAAAGCGATTATCTTGCTGCCCAGCGCGAAAAACTCGTCCTCCAGCGTGATCTCGAGGAAATACGAAGCGGGAAGTTATTTGGTGACGGGTACGCCTATTTTCGCTCTCGAGGAGAATTCGAGAACTTGAAGAATATTTGATAGCGCTGAGGCTGCCATTGCCTTGAGGCAACGCTTAAATGAAACCGTAGACCGATTTGAGACTCTGCGTAAAGAGAATGCGGAACTCCAGGTCAAATTCGAAACACAGGAAAGAGAGCTAACCATCGCTAAATCGGACCGTGAGTCGTTCTGTGCTCAGTTAGTGGAACTTACTTACACAAAGCCAGTCACTCTGGTGAACAAGGACCAGCTCGATATCCTGGAGACTTTGCGGGATTCAGTGAATGAGGATAAAGCGGCCCTTGAGACTGATATAGAGCGTCTAAAGAAGCAGAACAAGGAACTGAGCGACAAGAATCGTATGCAACTCGAACAGGTTAATGCTCTACTGCTCGACAAGGTCAGTCTGCAGAGTGAGGGCATTGGACATCGGGAGAAAATGCTTCAGAGAGAGCGTGACTTCACGTGAGCCACTTTCATCCCTAAAATAATGTACTCTGTTCACTCAGATGCCCTTTATAGCGATCTGCGAGCTTCAATATCAGGAAAAGACCTACCGGAAGACATTAAAGCCCGGTTACTTGCGTTGCATGAGGAGAATGTGACCCTAAAGGAAAAGACTAGAACATTGAACGAGAAACTTACAAAAGCAAAAGCTGTGGGTAGTTGTATTGACGCAGTTGTAGCTGATGCTCACAGGGTGGCGTTAGTTTATCAAATCACAAGACAAGCTCTTCAAAGAGCAACACGCTGCTAGTTTGAACTCGGCACCATGTCATTTTGAAGAGGCAGAAGCTAGTTTCCGGTCGCAAATCAAAGTGCTCGAGGAGGAGGTGGTGCGGCAGAAGGTATGGCTGAGTTGATTATCGTTCTGGTTGCGAGCATCGTAGATTGAAAATGACCCGCAGGCTCTGTTGGCGGAATCGACGATGCGGTACCGGCGAGAACAAGAGCTTATGCTGGGTGCGATACACGAGTATGGGATGCAGAATGTAAGAGCCCACATGGGTGCAGAGGTACAGGAGCCGACTGCATGGCTAGGGAATTTGCGCAAGAAGGTGAGTGGGCCTGGTATTCTTGAGGTGAGTGCGGCTGACTGTTGCCAAGATGGCGCACACGGTTCAGCGAGTATAGATTACATTTTAGAACGCATTAATTCTTATTATACCCACATGTCAATATTTACCATGCATTGTACCTATCATCATGACTCTTATAACGATTCAGTCGACTCGATCCTGCTTTGACGCATGGCAGCCGCAATGGGGAGCCTTCTCATTGACGGCAGCGTTCTCGAGGGCGGCGGCCAGATTCTGCGCAACTCAACTTCGCTGTCTGCTCTCCTCAGCAAGCCAGTCTCTATCAACAAAATTCGTAACGCCCGCAAGCCTCCTGGGCTTAGGAACCAGCATCGCACGGGCCTTGAGCTTGCCGCAGAAATCTCCTCTGCGCGCCTAACGGGCGCCAAGACCGGGTCCGAAAGCATCGACTTTGCGCCGGGTCGAATTGTCCTGCCTGGCTCGTTCACGGCCGACTGCGTGACCGCAGGGTCAACGACGCTCCTTTTACAAATCGCCCTTCCGCTCTTATTGTTTTCGCCCGCACCTGGCACGCCACCATCGACACTTACGCTCCTTGGGGGTACGAATGCGACGTTGGCACCACAGATCGACTACTCCCAGCACGTGCTTTTGCCGTTCTTACGGCGACACTTTGGGCTATCCTCTGGCAGCGTGGAACTCGAGATTCGCAAGCGTGGGTACTACCCCAAAGGTGGTGGAGAGGTGAGGGTGAGCGTCGCACCGGTGGAGAGGCTCCGCGCTGCCAAGGTGCTCGAGCGCGGAAGGGTGAGGCACATCGGGGGTATTGCGCATTTTGCAGGGCTGCCGGTGCATGTGGGGCGCGAGATGGTGTTGGGGGCGCGTAGAACCCTTGCGGAATTAAAGGGGCTGAATGCGACGGGGGAAGATATGGAAGTACAAATCCGGTACCAGCGGGAAAAGAATGAGGACACGAAGGGAGCGGGGAGCGGGATTGTATTGTGGGCTGAGATGGAGGGCGGAGGTATAATCGGGGGCAGCGCAGTGGGCAGCAAAGGCATCGAGCCTTACAAAGTTGGCGAGGAGGCTGCCCGGGAGCTCTTGCGCGGTTTGCACGCCGATGGCTGTGTCGACGAGGTATATTACCTCCCACTCAGTCAAAATATCTTTGTCTAATGTTTCTCTTTACAGTGGCTACAGGATCAGATCATAATATACATGGCCCTCGCAGACGGAAAGTCAGAGATCCGTTGCGGCAAGGGCGGCCTCGCGCTCCACACAAAGACGGCCATCTGGGTTGCAGAACAACTTACTGAGGCCAAATTTGAGGTCGAAGAGGAGCCCGCGGGCCATACAATTATTCGTTGCCAGGGAATCGCCTACCATAGGCATTCCGAAGTATTAGTACCATGAATATCAGTACTATTAATATGCAAAAAGTCTATCAATGCCCAACCGCTGTATAATTTACAAGTATGGAGGTATACAGGACCCATTATCGGTTCCAGGAAAGCAATGACATATCACCCAAGCGCCTAAAAGCTATGAGATGCTTTCTTCCACAGAATAAAAGTGATCACATACCTTGGCCTGACAAGATGTCGAATGGTACCGAGGATGGCAAGGAGAACAAAGACGGCGGCAGAGGCAACATAGGCCCATCCAAGGAATGGGTTCTTGCCACCTATCCAGGACACTGTCGAAATCACAAAGGACTTGGTGCCCTTGTACTGGAGCACAGGGAAGTCTGGAAGAGATTACAGTCAAAAGTCGCAAGACATGCCAGAAATCATACTGAGTCCGATGGTTATTCTATAGGTGCCTTTCTTCATTGGCGCAGTGTCATTTCGGCCGTAAAGCTTTGTGAAAGTGGGAAGACCAGCGGTGCGCATCCAGTTCTGGAAGTGTTCGTCGGTCTTCAGATCCGGAGGTGGGTTGTCTTCCGTGTAGTTTTGGGGGAAGCGAAGGCTCCAGTTCGGAGGGGGCACAAGATCGCTGAGTTTATATTGATCGTTAGGAGACGTAGCGTACTTTTTGGCCTCCCCAGGCCAAGCAATTCTTTTGCTAGTAAATTCGTAGGCCTCAGTACCGGAACTGCCACCCGACGGGTTCAGGAGGAGCGGGTTGTCAAAGGTATCGTTGAAGAGAGAATTGGCGATAAGACCACACGGGTAGACGACCTTGTTGCCATCGACGATGGCAAGTGGCTTGCAATCGCTGTCCTTGAGGTCGTTGACCGACACAAACTTGCCCTGGAGCTGGTCCGAATTAAGGCTCTTGACATAACGGCGATGGTTCTGGTAGAAGTTGGTGAGTTTGTAGTAGAACATCACGGAGTTGGGAAGCTCTGCAGGGACGTCAAACTCGACGACACACTGACGCCTAGAGTCGACGCTGTTGTTTGGGTTTTCGAAGAAAGCGTAACGGGGGTTTGAAGGACTTGCGTCCTTTTGGTCTGAAGAGCGGAGACGATAGGTGAACTTGTCCTTGGGCATGTTGGTGAAGGAGAGGCTGTCGAAGGAAGGGGACGGTTCCAGGTTCTCGCACTCGGAGTAGTCAAAGGTCATCTCTGTGACGAGCGACGAGCCCCAGATGAGAAGGCCGCCTATGGGGGCGAAGAGGATGCCAACGATAAAGAGAGTGGGCAGGACCGTCTTCGGGGTGAGAATGGGCTGCCAGGCCTTGAGCCGCTGCTGCTTGAAGGCCGTGTCTGCGCCGTATCAGACCGTGAGCAAGCCCCAAAGCTCGTCGCACTCACTGGCTGGTCGACGCCATGCGCCCTTCTCCCTTTTGTGCTCATCGTCCTCTCCACCCTTTGGCTTTCTGTTGAAGAGGCCCATAGTCGTCGTCGTCGTCCGAGCTCAAGATCTTTGTTGCTTATGTCATCCATGGTTTCCTCACTCCTCGCCGACGCCCTCGCCGACCCCACCGCCGTCCTCAACGATCTCTTCGACGACGACCTCGATGCTTTTCCTGCTGCCGTCGCCGCCCACTTCAGCTCTGTTTTTTCCACCCCCGACACGCTCACAGAGATCCCTCCGCTTAGTGACCCCGACAAACACAAAGACAGGGACCTCGTGCGCTTTCGCGCCATGATCCAGGACACGTCACCGTCTCCTGAGATATATCTTGCTCGCAGACCAGGCGCACGCTGTGGTGGATGGGGACAGTCCGATCCAACCGCCTTTGCCGCCATTGATTACGCGGACCTGCGCGAATGTACTGTTCTCTGGGCCGTCAGCGTCCCTGGCGAGAACCCGTGGTGTGCTCTTGCTGTAGACGATATCCACACCTCGCAAACGCACGTCACGCATCCATCCACGCATCCCCACAAGTTCCCTGTTCCCGGCGCTTCTCATGCCGGTGTCCAAATAAAGGTATATCTACGCCACACTTCCACGCGTCTTGTTGACCCCTGGCTAGGTGTACAACAGTGATCGAGGTGCAGACGCGTTCAAGTCCACCGAAATCCATACTTTTGTTGGCATTCTCACCTCTGAACCGTACGTAGATCCACTCTGACATACCCGCTTTTTCTCTCACCTTTTGTTACAGCTTGATAACCCATCTCGAGCTCGATGCACCTGTGCTGGTTCCTACCCTTCATGTCCTGTTTTCTCAGCCTGTCCCTCCCACAATTATTCCACGCGTGTATCCCAGTCTATCTTACTCGAAAGACATCCGCAACGAGTTGATCGCCTGGATTGCTAACACGAGCCTCGCGGGAGACCTTGATGCTGCTGAATGGCTTCTTCTCTGCATCATTTCCAGAGTGTGCGCATCTTACTCATTTTCAGATAGATATCTCCTCATAAACATGTCTCAGTCAATCTCGCACCCCATCCATCCTCCCGCTCAACCTCACTATCTCTCGTTTCCCTTCGCCAAGAGGTCTCAACGAAATCCCAGCACTCATCCATTCCCTCTCGCAAGTTGTCGCGCTCCTTACTACCATTCCCCTGTCTTTGAAGACTATTAATGACACAGCCTTTGTCCCCGAGTCCAAAGATGAAGACCTTCACAGTGGGTGGTTACAGCTTCCCAAAGGCAGCGTGTGTCTCGTGACAGAAGGTGGAGTTACAGAAGGCAAAGTAGTTGAGCGCGGTAAGTTTCCGGGTGCTCGAGACTTGCCTTTTGCTCAAACACACTTAGGCATAGTAAATTTGCGTGCCTTGCAAGAGATTATGTCTACGCAGAGGTTAGAGTACGTCTTCCCGTTCAGTCGCTTTGCGTTTGACACGGACGTGGCGTTCGTTGTACTCGCAGAAGGGAAGAAGAGTGCATTCTTCCAGGTATGACGATCTTCTTTTCGGTTGCGGAATGGATTGTATTGACACCTCTGCTTATAGACCGATATCAATATCCCGCTACAACCCAAGGAAGCCAATTTTGATTTTTATACAAGTTCCGAAATAGTTCAGGCCCCGTCACAGGAGAAACTCGAGGCGTTCAGGAGCTTGATTGGTGCTGCCAAAGTTGGAAACATGACCATTAGTGAGGAAACCGCCCAGGCGTGTCTTTTATTTGTATTATATACACAGTCTCCGAGAGCTTACCTGCACTTGTAGTTCATTCAAGAGAATTTCGTCAAAGAAAGGCAGGCAGCAGCTTCGTCATTTGAAGTACCCTCCTCTGAAGAGTTGATACAAAGCATGATGGTTGCAAGGTCAGCACTTGGGTCTTTTCTTCGCGTGTTGATGGTACTGTACTGACTTGTTCCCCTTCAGACTACTTGCATTGTCACTGCAGCAGACGGAGATTACTGTAACAATTTGGGAAGCAGCCAGAAGCCTAGAGACGAGGCGGAAGGCTAGGTTTACATAATCGCGCTATCCAAAAAATGACCGACTAATATGGAACGTGACCAGTTGGAAATTCTTCAATCAAGCATAGCTGAGGCCATGTTTGTCCGCTTCAAGCCATACATCACTGAGCTCTGCTACAACTTTCGGGAGAAGCGTAGCCACAGAAAGGGCATCCCTGCCACTACCTTCGAGGTAATATTTGATCTGCACAAACAAGATGAGCATGATGTTTCTTGTGAAAAGAGTGTGGTCCAAGCCTTGGGTTCGGTCCCACTCGTGCTAGAGAAGAGTGGATTGAATAAATAAATATCGATGGGGACAGTCAGTCTGACGCACCGCGTTGTAAGGACAATTTTTGTCCCCTCAGCCGCGTTCTCCGCGCGGAATTGAATCATTTGCCCTGACGAAAGTGGGAGGGAAGGCTTGTAACTGGGAGGATTGGTGCTGTCATATCCTGTAGTAAGATCTATGACACTGGTGACAGTGAGTCCCGCAATTTCACGAGGATAGGGGGACCCAGCCTGCGATTACCGAGAACGTATTAAATATGGGACACTGTTTGTCATCGAGCGACTAAACACCTACAGAATGATACGAGCGGATACGAGCGAATATTTTGTCGATAGTTGCAGGATCTGTGCAGATGAAGTAACTATTGCTAGTCTCAATGAAGGTTTCAAGATAAGCTTAAGAGAAGTGCGCTATGTGTTTCTTTTTATACCTGGAAGTATCCATAACTGTGTATTAAGGCGATGAACATTGTCAAAATATGAGGCAGGTAGAGCCAATGAGGAATTTATCATACCGCCTGTAGAGTTCCTGGAGATGAGACTTCACAGTCTTTCCTTCCCCGTGTAAAGCTGTCACAATTTCCGCAAACGAGACCTATATAAAAGGATAAACCATGAAGAGACATTGCGAGGACGCAGAGATACGTACCGTTGCAGCAACACCGTCTTTGTCACGGATCTCTGTACCAAACATATAGCCAATGACTTCTTCGTAGCCAAAAGGAACTTCATATCCCATCTTGACGAGGTCAAGAGCCGTGTTGCCAATGAATTTGAATCCTTGCATTACACAAAAATCAAGATATCTCTCCGCCGAAATGCAGCTAGATGACAAGATACTCACCAGTCAAGCACTCTACGAATTTGAAACCTTCTACCCTAGCAACAGTCTCCAGCATCTTAGAGCTCACCGTCGAAGCAACCATTGCAAGCTTGTCTAAGGGTTTTCCAGAGGACTTATATAATTCAAAGGTACGATGACCAAAGATGACGCCCAACTGGTCACCCGTAAATGTGGTCCATTCACCATTGGTTCTGCGATACCCAGTCTCAGAGATTGCTCATGGATGAATAAGGCGCCACTATCTTACCCCCTTTCGGCAGCAGAGAAGCGATCAGAGTCAGGGTCCTGTGCGAGAACGTACGTTGCGCCCTCGTGTTCAGCAGTCTTGAAGGCGAGATCCTTTAGAGACAACTAAGGGTCAGGTCGCGTTTTAGTCGTAACTAGAAGAATTGTCACCAGAGCGCCTGTGTATGTTGGAACATTGGGATAGTCCAGCTTTGAGTATGACTCACCTTTTTCTTCAGGATTAGGAAACTTGACCGTTGGAAACTCTGGGTCAGGTTGTTGTTGCACCGTTACCGGCAGATATGGCGGAAATCCAAAAACAGTGAACGCCTTTGATACATATTGATCACTAACCCCATGCATGGAGGTATTCACAAACTTGACTCCCGTCGTGCCATTTAATGTGCTACGGAAAACTCAGAGGGATTCGAGGAAAGATCAACAACAACCATACCGCGTTTGAGAAAGGCATGACAGTTCTTGGAAATAGTCGTGGAGCATCTGGTCAGTGGGATCTTGAAGAAGAGGTGACGTATTTAGCTGGCTCAAATCCCAGGATCGCGGGTGGAGGTTGGCTTTGATGGAGTTGGAGATGCCTTTGTCATGAGGACTACTGATCTAATGCGTCAATTGAGTAAGTGACCTTATCGCCTGTGATCCGAAGCTCATACTTGGACAGCATTTTCCCAGTACACCTGCTTCATCAGCCTGGGAAGTTCATGGAAACAAATAAGATCACCTTGTAGCCATTGTCTTGCTGGTGGAGGGGGTTGTTAGCTCCTTATCCAAGCAATTCGCTCGCCGGCTTGCCTTGGGATTGTGGCTCGCTTTCAGGATCATGAGTACTATTAAGAAGTAGATGGATAGATAAAAGTAGAATTGCACCTGTAATCATGATACCACAGGCAGCACTCAGTCTTTTGACACCGAACGGAACCCTGGCATATAATTTTTTTTGGAAATACAGCTCAAAATGCAGGGTCAGTCAATGAAATCGAGACGGTGCTTACATAGGCGTATGAACGAGGCCACGAAGCAAGTGGACCTTGATACCTTTGGTAATGAAGGCGGTCGCTGTCAATCTTGCCCACCTTTCAGAATTATGTCGGTGATCATGTCCGATCACGATTCCTCGAGAAACAGCGTTTTCAATGTGCTCCATCACATACGCACACAGGCCCTGATAGAGTCAGAGCAGATTGACCATGACACGGATGGACTTTCACCGACCTGTGAGGCTTGAATAACAGTCAAATCTATAGTTACAAGTCAGAGACGCAAAGTTTGGAATAGAACAATGCGAACCAACCATTCATGCGTGCCCACCCTGCCTCCATCTTGCCTCTTAGTCCTGAAAGCCATCTCATTTCCTTGTCCAATGCCACGAGCGGCAAGGAATAGAGAGTTTACCTGCTGTTCCAAACTCAATCCGTACCCTTTAGTATGTGTTGTGGATCAGAACACAGGAAAATGTTCCATGCGCATAGAGAGCATCACCTCATGCGTTTCTCCAGTTCATCTACATTTCCCGTCTGCCAGAGAGACTGTATCTGCGCTCGAGTAGTTTCGTTCTAGATGAAATGGGATTAATGATCAATGTATGGAACTTGATTGCTCTGAGTGAATACCTGGTCTAACTGGAGCCACTCATTGACAAGATCCTTGAGGGAAGACATACAAGCAGATCAGAACTTCCGATTCCGAGACCAGCACTATTGCCCGCTTCAGCTTTAACTCGATTTACCTACTTACAAGGTATGGATAAGTATAATTAGGTATTTACTTAGGATCATGCCACATATTCGATCATGTTTCTGGAGAATTTTAATTCTGTTTTCTATCATCAAGTATCTATGCAAAGTATGTCACATAAAATAATTGTTTCGATAGCGATTTGTGCGGGTGGCAAGAAGTCTTAAGGTTGCCAATGTACAACCACAATGCATGGCACGCACGCCCTCGTTGCCGTACCAAAATCGACGCCCAAGGGGTGCTGAGATGCTAAGAGCGATATAAAACGTCGTCAAAGTTTCGTAGGAGTATCACCATTGGTGTTAGGGATTGAAGGGCTCGCGTGAATGCCGGTATTCAGTCGAGGAAGACGTATCTTGAGTGATGGTGTAGCCGGAGGCCCATTCGAAAGAGCATTACCAACCGCTGCATTGACGACGGGAGAGGCGGGACCTCGGCGGGCAGGTATGCGGGTCGACTTTTTTCGGTGTTTCTTCCCTTTCTTCTCCTTCTCTGACTTTTCATCCATAAAGTCCTTGTCATCAATGCTGGGCAATTCGTCCTCTCTTTCTTTTCTCTTCCTGCCTCGCTTCTCCTTAACCTCCACATTAGCTGGTGGAACCTTAGCTGGAGCTCTTCCACGTCGCTACCGGGTGGATCAGCATGGAATAAGTCATTAAGTATCGGACATAGCACCTTGACGGGTGTTATAGTTGTTGTAGTTGAGAATCCAGCGGAGGCGCTACCAAAAGATAAGTTGTGATCCGTTTCTTCAACCTGCGGTATAATATAAGCAAAGATCGTCCGACCATAAAAGATTGTTTACTTTGACTTGTAGTTGGCGCGACTTTGCTGGGGCGAGAGTACGTGCAGATACTGGACGATCAAAAGTCATGCTATCTCGTTCAGAGTCATCGGCCTGGTTCATCGAAAAATGTTGCAAAAGATGAGTTGGACTAACGATCAGCAAGACTTACGCGGGAGGAAATGCTGGTCAACGACGAGTCGAAATTGTTCTTGCTCCTTGATCGCAGTTCCCGAGTGTTTGACTCTGACGCCGGTACCGTCGGATGGTTTCCTTTCTTCCTTTTTACTGTAGATGCGGGTACATAGTCTCCAGAAGCAGAGTTACGGTGGACCTTTGCACGGACAGATCCAGTTGCCTTTAAAGGCTTCGCAATTTCTGACAACTGTAACCCATAATCAGAATGGAATCACGTCCCAGCTGTCCAGATGACTGACCTTGGAAGTCGGGACCTTGGGCAATTTGATAACCCTGTTACTACGTGAGGAGAATATCTGGACAGTCTCACTCTGCGGGCCGTTCAAAGGAGAGCCGTTTGGCAAGGATTGTGACTGAATAGCCTCAGTGGCCCGTGGTCGTAAAAGTGAGAGATTGCATAGCATCTACCAAAGGTATCAAGGAGGGAAACTTGACAATGGAAAAAACCAAGTTTACCTGTGCTACTTTGAGGTCCTCAGGATCACAGGGGGAGATCGGGATATCAGGTATGGCTTGGTCATCATCGTCCAAGGAACTGAGTGATGTCAGCGGCGAAGACATCACGGAGGCCAAATTAGAATCCCTGATGGTAATAAGTACTTTTATTCCCTCAAGACTAAATCAAACATACTTTTCAACCTGAGGCTCTGATTTATTGAGCTTGTTCCAGAAGTCCAAAACAATGACCCGTTCTGGAACTCGATAACGGCGCCCATTGATCAATACTTCGTCCACGGCCACTTTGTGTGCAATATTAGCAGGTTCTATCGTGACAGGGTGGGTAACTTCAATGTTTCCGTTATTATATTGCTTTGGCTTTGTAATTTCAATAAGTGTTGCGTTTTGTTTGGGAATCCTATGTTTTGGAGGCTTGAAAAAGGACATCAATTAAGTGAGTATGAGGATAAGTGCCACTCTACTTACAAAGATACGCTCAGCATGATTGGGACACATCCATTTTTTAGAAAATGGTGGAATGGTTGACAAGGGAGGATCAAGGCAATCGAGGTGCCAATGCAAGGTACAATAGTCGCAAGATATGATGCTTTTCCAAGCTTCGCCTGTTTTTAGAAGGGTAGACGATCGTCGAGCACGTTTGGTGGCAGGGGCAGCAGCAGCAAGTCCTCCGGGTAACGCCGAAGTCCCACATCGAAAACAAAGAACAGGGGCCCCGTTTCTATCCCTAAGACGATGTGCATCACGTTCTTCTAATTGCCCATGACGACTAAATCGGAGTCAGAATCAAAGCTTTGTAGGGCGTGAAGCAAAAGGACACACTTGAGTCGCGGTGGCTTGAGTTCTGAAGTGTCGATATATGTTCCCTTTGGTCCCGTGCCCACTACATTGGGCCATATCAAAATTTTCATCCATTATTCTATAGAGTGATAACAGACCATCCTTGAAAAATGTTCTGACGTCTTCAGGAAGCTGGAATTCTGTGGGAATTGTGCTGTCTACTTGATGAATAAGAGGAGCCAGAAGGGAGGGCGGCGGTTTACGGGGTGGATGCTATCAATGGAAGGAGATGGTAGGACAACCAGAACACTGTAAAAGACAACTCACTTTACGTATTGTACAACCGGGACAAAACCACCTGCTATCGCCCTCATCAACACTCTCCATCGGAGGATCCAGACACCATAAATGAAAGGCACGGGGACAACCATCGCAATAAACCAGAGCACCGTATGAACGACATGACGAACAATGGTCATCGTTATTGAGCTGGAAGGATTGTTCAGTGGACATGACTGAGAGGAGAAGAATTAGAACGGGGCACACAAGATTGCTCTGAGGAGGATCGGGAGTATGGAGAGAAATTAGCTTTGGCTCCTCCTTCACCCGGACGACTGCAAGCTCCTTCCCCTTCCCTTTATCTTTCCTTTTGGGTCTTCCAGTGGCACTGGTTGTCACGTCCTGCAGATTTTGAGAAGAGTTTGACCGTGAGATCGAGGGTTCATCTTCAATCATAGTGTCTGGTTCCAAGTCGACTAGTATCGGATTGAGGGATGACGCTGACGCAAGGTCGCCGTCAACAGGGTGTTCTACACCTGACCCTGCACCGTTCTGGTTGCGAGCTGAAGCGCGTTGAGCGCGGCCAATAGCGGATCTAAGAATGAAAGAGCGAGGGACGCGGTGAAGATAAAAAAGGGGGGGAGATAGGCAGACAGAGAGGAGTGGAGATACAGGCAGAGGTTCAGTCGTCAAAAGAGAGTTTCCAGGACATAAAAAAGGGGAGAAACGCACTTTGTTGTGCGCTTTAAGCGGGTCGCTTCCTGCTCATGACCTATCAGAGTGCCATGCATAATACCAGAGTACGTCGATCCTGGATCAGTGGGGGGTAGATAGGAATTGGCCTGAGATGTCTTTTTGGGATCCCTTTTGAGCATAGACTGCTGGATAGAGATAAGAGACGGAGGACCCGGGAGGATTTCCGTAGCAAGACTTGGGTCCCCCTCGAGGTGAGGTGGGTGAGAGATGGGCTCTCCTGGCGACATATAAGCAGGAAGAGATGCAATTGCCGTTGTCGATGCCATCTTTACAATGTCTGAGGAGCGGCAAGGGCTCGAAAACACAAAAGTGCGGAGAAGACAAAAACCGTGACGGGTCCAATCAGGCTGACAGTCAGGTTCAAGCAAAGCACTCGCGACAAGCATCTGTAGCTCGGCCGCTGAATAACATACATATATATTTACTACATCTACAGGTTCCCATCTACATGTTATCCCGAAAATAAAGCCCAGTATCATCGTGTTTTCACCGACAGTCTCTCCGTGTAAAACGAGCGTTGAAGATGCGTCGAAATGGAACACCTGTCAATAGCAAAATCTCGTATAGCGTGAAGACAGCATCTTAAGCCTGGTAAATTTCTCGATCAGTCAATCCTGGAAGAAATACCATAGACCGGTGACCATTCCCTCCGTAGACAAGCTCAAGTAATTCGTGGTTGGCTGGTTACCAGTCTAGATATATCGTAGTGCATGCGTGAGCCGATTGGACAACACAAATCATGAAATGCACCGTGTTCGTTGAAGAAATAGATTTCTGTACTTGGGAAACAGATCCGAACAAGGTACTTACAAGGAATCGTATTCCACAACGAATAGGTCTATATGTCCGGCGGACAAAGGGAGGAGACCGTAGCGGACAATGGACCCAACAGACATAGTCGTTTCGTATCCATGGAAGGTAGTATCCATGGAAGGTATGTGTCGAGTTTGACTGCCTTTACAAGCCTAGATGTTGCGACCGCTCATGCGTCTTGCATCGACCTGCATCCAATCTTTTGAAAACCAAAAGGATTGCTTCAGGGCTTGCAAAGGAAAGGAAAACTTTCTGAGTGTTTCTTTTCCCCCTTTTGAGACCGGACACAAGTGCGGGCTTATGAAAGCCGAGCCAAATTGAGGACTTGTCGCGATTGAATGTAATTGATATTGTCTGCATACTGACCTAGATTCATAATGAGTTCGACATTGTAGAGATTCATCTGTACCTTTGTATTGAAATTGTGTCATTATTCATGAGGTCATAATCGCGCCTAATAAGTAATCACATTGTGGACAAGCCATAGCAATGTGAGGGTCAAAAGTTATGGGCACGATTCAACAAGAAGGGAGAAAAGAATCATACAAAGGAAAGAAGATAATATACGTAGACTAGAGCAGTCGTTATGAGCGAAAGGCTATCCTTCGTTCTCAGCGCACGTCCGTTGTCAACGTTAGCTTATGTCAGCAAATGGAAACCTCATCCAAGCGTCGACGCACTCAACGATCTCCATCTCCCCATTACAAGTTCGACGACGAAGACGATTCCTATATCCCGTACGTCTCTGTAACACAAAGACGTCAACAGAAACTCGCAAAGTATAGCTCCTTTGGTGCCAATGCAGGACAACGCGCCAAGAAACGGCAGGAAGAAATCGACGAACGTGAAGATGCACAGCGTGAGGAGGAACAACGGCGGGAGAAAGCCAGAATGGAGAGAACGCTACTGATGGAAGCGCAAGAAGTTCATTTGAAGAAAGCAGTGGAAGGTATTCAGCGCCACAGGACAGATTTAACATCGTTCTGAGCTTGTCTTTCCCTTAATAGACTCCAAGAAAACAGAATCAGAAAGGGCGGAGGAAGCTGATGCTGAAATACTGGAAGCAATTAAGAGTCGAAGAAAGCTTGCTTCTGATATGGAACTAGCGAAAGGTATCCAGTACACTGAGGCGTTGAAAACAAGGTATGTTTATCACCCAGTCTGTCATGGTCTTTTTGCTATACTGTTTCCTTTGTTCAGCTGGCGACCTCCAAAATACATTCGTGATCGTACGGAAGAACAGCATCAGAAGATTCGCGCCAAATATCATATCCTTGTAGATGGTGAAGACATTCCACCGCCGATAGAACATTTCGTTGTGAGCATTCCGTTTTTTGCGGGTCATAAATTTGACGTAACCTCCTGGTAGGACATGAAAGTACCTGAACCCATTTTGGAATATCTCAAGGCTAATCGAATAACTACACCAACGCCGATACAACTTCAAGGGATTCCTACTGTGTAATCTTATTCGAATCATTTGATCTTAGCTCTGACCGAACGTTTCTCTTAGGTTTTCTGGTCGTGACATCATAGGAATCGCGTTTACGGGTTCTGGCAAGACGCTCGCCTTCTGTTTGCCTTTGATTATGCTTGCCCTCGAAGAAGAAACGAAAATGCCCTTCATTCGAGGTGAAGGACCAGTTGGCATTATTCTCTGTCCGTCACGCGAACTCGCGAATCAGACATATGAAAATGTTATGGCATGGTGTGCTGCGTTGTCGAAAAATGGCAAATATCCTCAGCTCAATACCCTACTGTGTATTGGAGGCATTTCCATGAACGAGCAGAGCCATGTAATGAGTAAAGGCTTACATATTCTGGTTGCAACGCCGGGACGGCTGATTGACATGCTGGAAAAAAGGAGATTTACTTTCAACAATTGCAAATATCTATGTATGGATGAGGCGGACAGGATGATTGATTTAGGGTTTGAGGATGATGTCAGAAACATCATGAGCTTCTTCAAGGTATGAAATCGACGAAATTTCGTCAGAAATAGTAATGGACAATTTGAATAGCGTCAACGGCAGACCTTACTATTCTCAGCAACAATGCCACGAAAAATCCAGGATTTTGCACAGGAATCTTTGATTAGGCCTGTGTTGGTGAATGTTGGGCGCGCTGGTGCCGCCAACTTGGATGTACTACAAGTTGTCGAATATGTCAAACAAGAGGCGAAGATGGTTTATCTCTTGGAGTGTCTACAGAAGACGCCTCCACCTGTTATTATCTTTAGCGAGAACAAGAACGAAGTTGATGGTTGGTAATTCAATCAGCCCCCATCGTCTATATCACCCCTTACCATCATCACAGACATACAAGAGTACCTCCTCCTTAAAGGAGTAGAAGCTGTGGCAATCCACGGGTCTAAATGTAGGCTTATTCCTGCTTATTGTACAGTTGACCGAGAGATTCTTTGATAGCACAAGAGGAACGGCAATACGCTATCAAATCATTTAAATCTGGTGCGAAAGATGTGATGGTGGCTTCTGGAGTCGCGTCCAAGGGTTTGGATTTCAACGATATTCAGCATGTCATCATCTTCTCGATGCCAAAGGAAATAGAAGATTACGTCCACCAAATCGGCCGAACTGGTCGAAGTGGCAAAACTGGAATCGCGACGACCTTCGTGAACATGAACACACCGGAGCAGACGTTACTGGATCTGAAGTACTTGTTGATGGAGGCTGGTCAAAAGTTTGTGCATGACTAGTCATGTTTGTTCTTGGCTGAAAGACCTTTCTCCCAGAGTGCCGCCGTTTTTGTCAACAATTGATGACCCTCGTGCTGTTCAGGGTGGGACACTGAAAGGATGCAGCGTTTGTGGCGGTAGGTTTGATCATATTATGTTATGGTACGGTATTTAATATGTGAACAGGTTTGGGCCACGGTATTTCCAATTGTCCAAAGCTGGAAGATGCAAAGCGACGAGAAATGGCCTCGCATCGGGGAGCTGACGAGGGGGGTTATTAACTGTGTTTGATGTCCGAATGTTCATTTTTTGTCATGTTGCCTCTTCAATAATGATTGTTTATACGACAGACCCGTGTACCCGTCGTTTGCGTACCTCCTAATCTCAGGCAGATAAAGGAACGGCATCCATTCTGAGATGTCAGCCATCAGTAAAATTGGATATGTGAGTGAGTTAGTAACAAGTTGAATGGGAAGTCTGGATGAACGTAATGATAACGAAAATTGTGATTGAGCATCTATACACACAGTTCATAGCTTACAATAGGTTACAATTTCGGAGGAGGTATGGTATATATATTAAACAATATATTGATCCTAGTCTTTAATCGCCCATGAAAGGCTACCGATGGGGTTTGAACTTGGGCGTCCTTATACCGGAAAGGGCAGCAGATGTTGCAGAATTCTGGAACTCGAACCGCGATCGTAAATCTCCTATACTGAATTCTGGTTGTCCAGCTCTGGAAAGGGTATTGCTAGTCAGATTAATCTCTTCAGACAGATGATACGTACTTGGATGCAATCTTGTACTGAATGCATAGATTCAAGAACGGGGCACCGTACATCTTGTATCTATCCAACGCTTCATCCTCACTCAGGAAGTCATCAGAAATATTGGCCAAGAACGTCTTATAATCTAAATGATCATAAATGATGGTGGAGAATATTTGGAGTATGAATACCAACCCTGCGGACAAGTGGCGCTCAAGTACTCTAGTGTCGTATCACTGAAGACAGCATTTTCATCCGATACGTGCATTTTTCGCATAACCTACTCAAATTCATTCACGAACCATCGCAGGCAACAAAGAAACTACCCACCTGAACTCGGAGATCACACATCTGCCTGAAAAGTTCGCTCGGGTCCAGGTACAGGTCAGCTGTCTGCCGATTATCCTGCGCATTCTTTGTAACTCCAGATATCTCGATTTCCTCGATATCTTCCACAGCTCCGCGTCGCTTGTCTGGAGGAGTACAGACCGGAGGAAACTGCTTCTTATTACTCGAGATCCTCTCTACTACAACGATGTCGTCGTCATCCGATAGGCCTTCTTCAAACGGTTCAATTAGATCCACGTCGCCTGCTTTTTGCTTTCCTTTTGCGTTCCTATTGACGTGCTTGTTCATGTGTTGTTTAGGTATTCTGGCTGGATTTTTACCGGTTTTTGTACGCCAGGAAATCACGATTTTTTCTTGTCCGCGTAAAAATTCATGAGCTTGGGGCCCGAGCTGCAACAGTCACTTCAGCTTTTTAACGACGAATCCAAACTGATTTTTTACTCGCCCTGACATATTCGCTATGAAATCCTGACGCCTGCTGAACAGAATGCTCAGTGAGAACGTCCATCATACGAACTTTCCGAAGGAGGGTGTCCACAAGCTCAATCGGAAGTTCTCGGGCAGATCCAAACATTCTTTCCTCGTCGAAGTGCTTGTTACGCATCAAGACTGTATTGGCACCCCGAAGAATATCTCGACACTGAGCAAGAGTCACCAATTCGGCACGTTCTTGAAGACTTTTGACAAGTCGGACCGCATCTTTGGCTTCTTTGGTCACGTCGCGGGTATCAAGTGGCAATGGATTGTGGCAGTTATCACAACCTCGGTTGCACAAACTTTTGTCGAATTTTTCATCGAAATAATGAAGTAACTCAACACGCCTACACTCTGATCCCGTGCAATAGTCCACGACTGCGCGTGCTGCGGCTGTTTGTCGGTTAACAGTCTCTCTACTAGGTGGATTGTTGTTTGAGTCAGGTCGTTCAATCATATTCTTGAGTGCCACAAAGTCTTTGAACAGGAAATCTATTGGGGACGTGATCAGCCTCCATTCGAAAGAGTTCAAAGTTAAACGAACAAAGAATACAATCAGCGGGTTTGCCATCGCGACCGGCACGACCAGTTTCCTGGTAATAGCTTTCAAGTCGGGTCACCGAGGCTGCTCCAGGCTGCAACATGAGATTCTCTTACCCGTCGAGGGACTTGGGAAGGGAGTGGTGAATGACAAAGCGCACTAGAATCCTAGTCAATGACGCAAACAAGCAGCGGGGAACTCGTCTACCGTCAGCCTTGTCAATGCCCATTCCAAAAGCAATCTAAAGGGCATTAGAGAAAAGGAAGTAGGACAAAGAAAAAAGACGCACAGTTGCGACAATTATATGGACTTTGTCTGTCCTCCACTCCTCCAGAGTCTGTTCCTTCTCCGCTGTCTCCATGCCTGCATGAAAATGCTTTGCGCTGAAACCGTTCTCGTTGAGCTTCCTGGCGACCTCCTCACATTTGTCGCGGCTCAAACAATAGATAACCCCCGACTTCCGTGGATATTTCGTCCTGATAAAGTCCATCATGGACTCCATCCATTTCTTAGTTTTAGGTTGGATAGCATAGTTCAAGTTGGGCCGGTTGAAGGATTGTTTGAGGAAAATGTGATCACGTAATTTGAGGCGTTCAGTGATGTCCGCAACGGTGTTCTTCGTTGCAGTTGCAGTTAAAGCCATAATTGGAACATCGGGGAATTGATCACGAAGCGCCCCCAAGTGTTGATACTAAGGACATAAGCAACCAATCTGATATTTCATTCCTTGCAGTGGACACTTACTGCTTCTCGAAAATCCTGGCCCCAAGTCGAGATACAATGAGCTTCATCAATAACAAATCTTGCCAGACAATGGCTCTGGTACAGCTCGCCTAGAAGTCTGTTTGCTGCATTATTTTCCTTCAGCTTCTCGGGCGTGACATACACCAGGCTGGGTTTGATGTTCCCTCTCAGACAGGTAACTGCATCGTTATAGGTTGTCTCTCCACTCCAAAGGAAAACGTCAATCTTTTTTTCTCGCAAAGCATGAACCTGATCTTTCATGAGAGCCAAAAGAGGCGACACGACAATCGTCACGCCTTTTGTTCTTCCACCCTGACAAACAGCGGGAAGCTGATAGCATAGACTCTTTCCACCGCCAGTCGGCATAAGAACAAACACATCTCTGCCTCGCAAAGCTTCTATAATTGCCTCCAGTTGATTTGGTCGAAAGTGCTTGAGGCCGAAGATACTTTTCAATTTGCTCATGACCTCGACATAGTAAGGGCTGGACACGAGTCCTTCTGAGGGGAGGGAAGATGCGTCAGGGTTGGGAGTCTCCTTCGTTGTAGGGAGTACATCCGGAAATGCATCGTCAATATTAAGCGGAACATCATCCATACCCGCCCAATAATCCGCCTCACTGCCGGGCATAGGTTGATCGTCCTCTTCATAATCATTGACACTAAACGTAGGCGTTTGGATATCAAAGTCATTCCCAGACCGATTACAGTCAGGCTCATGATTGGTTGTCAGAATGCCGTGAGAGGAAGAAGCTGTGGTAGTAGAAATCACAGAACCAAGAGAAGGTATAGAGGCTACCTCATTCTCTGGTATAAGTAAGGGAAATGTCGCGTCCTGTGTACTCGTCTGACCCTTACGAGATGCAAGAACTTTCTGAATAATTTCAATGCGTGCGTCAATGACCGGACTAGTTAACTATTGAGGGGTCTATTGATATGACAAGAATGCGAGCCGACTCACACAATTCTCTGTATCAATGTTATATCTGAATCCTCCGACATTCCTCGGTGATGACCCAGCTCTTGATCAGTGATATATTTGGATAGGCGATAATTATTGAAAAGGAGGCCCATCAATTTCTCGGTATTCATCTACGCATTTGGAAAAATGAACACAATACCAAAGGCCGTGCGATGCACATACTGATAAGAGATCCTGGTTGCATTTCTGGTCACTGGAAGACAAAAACTCCTCCTTGTGAGTATCTTGTTGTTGCCGTAATATGGGTGCATCCTGCTTATGTATGTAAACCTGCTGACTGGATGAAGTCTGACGCTTGGCGCTGAAAGCTGGGAAGTCGCGATCGAGTTTTGCGAATGGATTGCGCTCGCTGTCCAGCTCCATTTGAAGCCAGGGCTCTTCCTCATTGTCTTTGGCGGCTTGTTGGATACAATTTACCTGTGGGGGCACGCTTTTCATTTTACCTTTGAATTTGAAAGCGGATGGTGACTTGAACTGATTTTCCTTTTCGTTAACATCTTTCTTGGGCCGTTTGAAGACTTGGGAAGATGGATCAGACGCAACAAAGGGGTCCGATGATGTTCGCTTGATTGACTGGCCAGGAGAAGAATCACTGGAGACATCCACAATCTCAAAGCTGCTGACAGACACCTCCCCCTGTGTTGGGGTTGCACCTCGTCGAAAACCTGGGGTAGAAAACGAGGGTAATGTCGCAGAATTTGCCGATCGAGCTATTTATATATATATAAGGACATGAAAAGCCCCTGAAAATGGACATGCCGCACCAGATGTAATGGGTGCTGGTTTGAATTTCTGTAGGAAATCAGGGTAGAATTTTCTAGTCAACATTAAGACTACCTTGGATGAAGCGGATGAAGAAGTAATGATAGTGACTGGAGGTGAGTGTTCTGAGCTTTTGCGCAAAACCTCCTGAAGATTGTTCTTTGGAGGCGGCATAAGTGTGCCTATGATGGGACAGGGAAAGAAAACGTAACAGCTTCGCGTTTGTCACGTGCGCGTCGCGTCTCTTTACTCAACGCAACATTGACAACGTTCGACCACAATGGCCAAAGGCATCTTTCCGCAGATGTCCATTCCAGACATCACTGCTGCACTTGCTGGCTGGGGTCTCTCTGTGAGCCAGGAACAGCTTCTGAGGCCCACCTCGGACTTCGTTGAAGGGGTCTACCATGCCTGTCTTGAGCAAGTTACTGATATTAGCCAAGACTCTCTTCGAGATCCCGTCCAGAACGCGCTTTCTGCATCTGCCATCGAGGAGAAGGTATGAAACTTGCAACTTGCTTCTCTGAATATATTTGTACCAACCCATGCAGGACTTATATACGACGTCCTTGACTCAAAATCTTCTTGTTTACCATCTGTAAGCCTTACACCCTCTGCAATTTACATTGTGGTTTTACCTTCTTTGTAGGGCTAGATTTGCCAAGACAGCTAGAGTGGAAGATTTCAATGCCAAGGATCTCGTCAGCCCGGAGAAGGAGCGCACACTCATTCTTCTCTCCGCATTTATAAACTTTGTGAAGTTCACGGAACAATACTGCAACGCTTTTGTGAAGGGCTTGAGAGACCGCTCAGAAACCATAATTGTTGAGCGAGTGCAGCTTACCGAACAGTTGAACGAACTCGAGCGAAGTATTGAAGCATTAAAGTGAGTCGTGCTTGGCCTTTTAAAAACGTCGTCTGATTGCATCCATAGAGCCAAAATTGCTGAAGATGAGCCCCGCTGTGAACAGATTCGTAATGAAAACAATGCTTTGCGCGCAAAAATGATTGCATTTAGGGAATTCCAGATCGCTGCTATGCAAGAGGTTGAGAAGCTCAAATCGGAGAAGAATGCATTTGTTCAACGGAAGGCAGGTTAATCTCGAATTCTACCCGCACATGAATGATTGTGTTTATGGCCGTATGAATAGGAAGCTCTAAATGTTGAGATTGCAAGCGTGTCAGACTCCATAAATCGGACGCGATCGAGAATTGTCCAGTCTCCCGAACGCATCAAACGCACTATAACCGCAATGAGTTCGACTGCCACTGAAGACAAGAAAACAGTAATGATGCAAGAGACCAAAGCCCGCGACCTTCAAACGAAAATCAATGCCCTCTTGAATATTGAAAAGGTACGTTCTGCGTGTCTACGTTCTGAGCGGGAACTCAAAAGACTATAGGATGTGCGTGGCTGTATAGAACAACTTCAAACTATTGAAAAAGAAGTACGCTCTCTACAAGTATCGCAGAAAGAGCTTTCCGACCTTCGAGATCATCTTGATGATAAGAAGATCGAGGGGAATGAACTAAAGCTACGACAAGAGGTGCGTTACTTTCTATGTTGTACTTGATCAATACTTGTCTATGTCGTCCTTGTTCAATACTACTATGTAGCGCGTCGAGAAACAACTCTCTAATGCTCATGAAAAATTGGAGCGTGCCCAGCGTCACGCAGAAGAAAAGAAACAAGCGAGCCAACGCACTATTGATCGACTCCAGCAGGAATATGATCAGATGACGATCGAGCGTCGTGATAACGATAAGCAAGTCGAGGAACTCCGTGCGGAATCCAATGAAGTCGAGAAAAAGGTATTTTGGACCCCATTTCTAATTTTGTCGACAAACTCACACCGTATTGCATCAAGATGGCAGAACAGGTCAAAGGAAGCGAAGCTGAACTGAATGAACTCCTTGCAGAATATTGGAAACTGCGGCATGAGACTGGTATTCCCTTCTTCCGTTCTTGCTTGACCAAGACTAACCGTCAATCAATTAGATGTCTACATGGAGACTCTTGCGAACAAACTTAACATGCGAGTTACATCAGATTAAGTATTCACATAAGCTAGATAATCTATACTGGACGTTGTGGAAGATATTATTGTACTTGTGCGGAAGGTGTACTCGTGTAGTCATGTTGTATATTATTTTCACAATGAATATAGCAAAGCAGGAAGGGGTAAAAACGCACTAAACGCGCAAGGTAGGAAAGGGTAAAAACATATTGAACATGTAAAAGTCACTACTTTCTGGACCTATTCCCCCGGCGAGTTGGCCTACAGCTGGGACAGTACCAAGTTTTCATACCCTCTGGGGGCACCATCTCTATTCCAACACATGAGATGTGATACTGTGAACAACAAAACTGAATTGAGGGCAAACGAGCACAATGAAGTGAAGGACTTGCCCATTCGATGGCACATTTTTTGTTATCACAAGCAATCATCTGCGATTAATGTTGGTGTCTTAAATCCATAAAATCGTAGAAACAAAACCAACCTCGCCAAAGGAACCGCGCTTGCAGTAACAGTATACCTCTTCTTGATCAGGTAGAACTTGAGCAGGCAAAGTTATAGTCAATGGAGGGGTTGATGCGACATTAACTCCATCCGACTTGAGTTGTGTTGTCTTTGCTCTCCCGCGACTCTTCTTTGAACCTGATATTTGGAGTCTCCTAAATGCTTCCAAGGGATCATCACCAGTCGTCAATTCTTGAACACCATCAAGGGCCTCGTCCAGATCATCGCCATCTATGGGGCTAAGTGTGGCGCGGGCAGGCTTTACCCAGCGACCCACTGTGAGTTCAGACAGATTTCCAGGTTCCAAGTGTCCAGGTCGAGCACCAAGGGTGATCAGGGCCTCTTGGTCTTTTATGGCTTGCTGGAGTAAACGTACATGACGATCGACCTTGCCAACGAATACGTCATGATGATATCCAATCGAAGAAAGGATGGATGAGACATACGGAATCATACGCAGCCTGAGCCACGTTAACCTTTTCCTCTGACGCGCGTAATAACTCATCGGTCATGCACGCAATCTGCGATAGCATTTCCCGTGTCGTGTTTGCGGGCTTGAAGGGTTTGGAAGGTAGAACCGGAGACGATGATATTCTTTGACGTACACCGTGTGCTTCTGTGGAACGATGAGTGCTGGTATCAAGGGAGTCGGAGTGTTCTTCTTTCGGTTCAATGCCACTTGCAGTATCGAACGTGTCACATTGAGTGTGATTGGATCTCATTTCTCTTCGCTTTCTAATGTATTGTAATAGCAACGGGAGCAGACTAGCCGAACGGGCTGTCAGGGCACATGAGAGTGAATGATCACACTTGGAAGTATGATCGCACCAGTTACTTGTTGGTCCAGCTCATGTATGAGGGCGTATTGCCTATGGAGGGTCAAGGGCACCTGTTCAATCGCTAAAGGGATTCCAATTGGGCTCAAGGAAGCGTACAAGTCACCGACCTTCTACATGCTCGTCCTTGAACGACTCCCAAACTTCCTGCTCCTTTTCCGGGCCATGCGTACCATTGAATATGTGCTGTGGAACGTCCTCCTCTTCTGGAGAAAGTTGGACGCGTTTGCGTTTCTGACTAGGCGCCATGGAGGTTGAGTGATGCGATCGGATGTTATTTACCCATATTACATAACGGTCCAGGGTAATATTCGTCCACGTGCGGCTGCTCAAATTATAGACGCTCATGTCCCCACCTGGTAAGCGCCCGTCCCTGTTAAAGTTATTCGATTTCCCGCCGTGGCTGGAGAATATATCGGAACAGCCTGGAACAGCCCTTCTCCGATATGTCCAGATCTACCACCACTGTTCTTCACGCCACTCGTAATGCCTTAGAGATCGCAGGATCCATAGTCCCTTTCGTCGGTGCGGCTGCGGTCGTCGTCCGCGAGATCACAGACCGCTGCGATGAGATCCGTGTACATAGGGTCATACTTGCTGCCCGCTGCCCTTCTTCCTCTCATTTACTGATTGTCATGTAGCGCAAGGCCAAGCGGATGGCCTGGAAATGTCGACAGCTTCAGAACATTCTTGAGGAACAAAACCCAGATCAAGTGGGTGAAGAAATGCGGAGAAAGATAGACGAGGCTTATGGGTATGTCCTTGTTCGGGTGTGGGGTACTTTCTCAGTAAATTTATTGTGCAAAGAGTCTACGAGACGATCAAAAATAGAGTACAACGTATCTCGCGTACTCATTGGCTAGTTCAAATAGGTGAATCGAACGCAGATCGGTATACACTTTTTGCTACTAAATGATTCAGCGCAGTCAGTGGTGGTGACATACAATTAGCTATTGAAAAGTGTGAGGACGACTTGGACCAACAAATAAAGATCTTCCAGGTGTGTAATGCAAGCCCAGATTTCTCTTCATCCTATGTTCTTACACCTTTTCAAACAGCTGAAGTAAGGTTTTACATGTCGCTGGAATGATTACGACTGATCCTCGAATTAGCGCAGGATTGATGATGCATAAAGACCAGCGCGAAGCGATGGAAATACAGCGAAAAGATATTAACGATATTAAGGGTTTAATAATGCGAGCATTAGCTAACAAAGGAGGAGAATTGACACAACTCCACGAGTTGGAGGAGGAGAGCACCACCCATGTGGCACAAGGGATTATGCTTGGAGGTCAACAATTACTACATCAAGATTCAACGGTGTGTCTTCTCTTCGCTGACGTCGCCTACGCTAACAGCTGGATCAATTTCTGTAGGAATGGGCAGCTGTACGTCAGAATTCTGAAGCAGACCAGTTGATGATTGTAGGCATCCGATCTGACTTCCCTCCGCCGCTTCCCTGCGACAGTCAACGATATATAGAACAGCAGCGTGAAGTGGTCCAAAGAGGACTGATTCAGCTGCACCAGTTGACTGGGATACCTCCCAGTATCAAGTTAATGAATGGTGAAGTCGAAAGAATTGGCGACTTGGCTGTTGCAGGAGGAACATACAGTGATATCTGGCAGGGCCTGTGGCTCCATCAGAAAAAGGTGAAGAGTTTTGTCGCAGATTCTAGAGTAGGGCATTCACGTGGAATAACTTAGGTTGCCTTGAAGGCTCTGAGAAATATAAAGGCAACCGACTCCAAGGCTCAAAAGGTAGAATTCTTAGAACGGAAAGCCTCTCAGTTACTCAGCTCTCCTAGCGCTTCGAGCAAGAAATCAATATCTGGGCAAGCTTGCAGCATGAGCATATTCTCCCCTTCTATGGAATAGTGACCGATCAAGGACAACATATCCAGATGGCAAGCGAGAAAGACGTTTGTAGCTCTCTCCCCATTGACACATTTCCAGGTATCTCCTTGGCAAGAATTCGGAAATGTCCTTGAGTAAGTGGTTGTCAGTATAAGCTCATATATTTCAAGTAACGAGTACTTTAGATACGTGAAGTATGTGTCAAACGCCAACAGGATTCATCTAGTATGATGCCAAGTTTTCTGGATTCTCTTCAAATTGATTTTTTTTTCAGTTGTCAGGAGCCGCGAAGGGTCTCGAATACTTGCATAGCCGTAATATCATTCATGGAAATGGTGAGTAACATCAGACTACTTGTTCTCTTGGGAATAAGCTGACTGCCAATAGTGAAATGTGTAGGTTCGGGTGATGATTCGTATGGTCCTCCAACTGACCCATTGCAAACCAGGCCAACATTCTCGTCTCCGAGGCAGTCGGTGTACATCTTGCCAAACCGAGCAAACTACTGATGAGTACCATTTGTTTCATAGAAAGAAGCTTGTATCTGTGATTTTGGAATGTCCAAGATCATTGAAGATGTAACGGAAAAGAGTGCCTCAGCGACGTTGACCGCATCTGGAAGTGCTCGTTGGCTTGCACCCGAATTGATCGAAGGCATTGTGACCTCACCTACCAAAGAGGCCGACACATATTCATACGCAATGGCCGTGCTTGAACTGGTTACGGGGAAATACCCCTTTTCAAATCGCCGCCGGGACGCATCTGTTATCCACGATATCGTGGTACTGAAGAAGACTCCTATGCGTCCAACGGAGAGTGAAGCCCTTCCATGGCTCACCGACAAACTCTGGGCGCTGATGACGGACTGCTGGAAAGTGCCAGCAGCTTCGAGACCCTCCATGGAGCAGGTTTCTTCGCGCATTGCGGAAATTGATGCGGGCACTGACGAATCAGCACCAATTTTGGAGTCAGATGATGTTTAGGATCAATCCTGTTGACTCGGGAGGATGGTGTGAACGGGCCATTATTATATTTATTACATACAAAATCCTTGTCAGTTCGTTCCTGTACCATTCTATTGATATATACCATGTACCTCAACTCTGGAAACCACAAGATTTACTATCGTATAACCCTTTTTCCCGCTAAACATTTGTGAGTGAATTTTTATTGTCTTTGGGTTCCGTCGACACTCTGAGACCCTCCCACTCGAAACACTATTGTGCAGAGATGCGGTCGAAGGTGAAAAGTAAGTGATGGAGTAAGACTATTGAATATTGAGTTTTGATAGGGGCTGGACTTTTCTTGATATATTCTTGGAAACCGCACAATGTGGTCGTTTGAAGAAAACCCGGTATGGCAAAAAGTTTGGCTGGGACCCTGCATCGTTTAACCGCAACAGTCATGACCAAATTACAGACCGTCCCAGACTTCGGCAGCTATGATTCCCTGCCTTTGAGGAAGACTGGATTTCTAACATTTCTAGCTCGACAAGCTGACGGCAGCCTTCATCGCTGCCGTTTCAAAAGCCACACTGCGAAGCCAGTGGGTGTAAATTATTGATCCTCCAGGCTTCAAGGCCAGTGCCCATTTGCTTCAAGTGTTGCCTGACGTCAACATCCTATTCCAGTTTGATTCGAAGCTCATGGTGACTGAGACCTGCTCGATCCGACTCTAGACAGTGTTGGCAGAATGGCAGCATTATACGACGGTGCCTGCCACTTACACGATGAGCCTAGTATTACACTACACAAAGTCACAGAGAACGCTGAGAAGAGGGCAACAAATACCAGCGACCAGCTATGGTCTTCGATGCAGCACGCTTTTCTGTCCCATCTACACCTTATCTTCGTCTCGGTCGGACTGGTGGGATCTGTTACACAAGCTAGCTGCAATTTGCCTCTATCTACTCGGAAGGCAGATTCCAGCGATATAATAGCAGCCAAATGCTGTCACTCCACGGCACAGGAATAGCAGAGACAGATATTTTACAGAACATGGTACCAGAATGTGCGGAGGTCCTGCTGTGCAGCTATTTTATTTGTCCTTGGATCAACCAAGCGTACGATTCACGAATCATAGGTGTTGCGATTGCATCAGGCGTAAAAGGCAAGGACTCTTCAGCACTTTTCTAAATCGTCGCAGTCAGCAAACGCAGAGTTTTGGTATGTTAGATTCTTCTAATGCAAGTGCTAAGAACCAACAGGGCCGCTCGCTCCGTACTCCATGGCCACCTTGCTCACCATCTGAGCGCCACATTCAAGTCCAAGAAGTCCATCAGCTGTGCGCTGGGAAGTCTACACTTTTCTCATTTGTCATCGATGTCTTTTCGTAACCACGACCCGCTTAGTATGTGGCGGTAAGAGCTTTTGGTCAAATTAGAATGTACAGTAGCGAGTGGCTTATGCTTGTAACGGACGAGGATACGAAGGCACAGCAGAAAAATCGGGTACCATGCTCGGTCCTTTGCCATCGCTTGCCCCGCAGAGGTGGACAAGACGACCGCAATCTATGAAGAAGGCACTCAGATTGTCCTCACCTTATCTCACATTGCCAGGACGCAACTTGTGCTATTTTAGGAGCGCCTCAGCATTACATGTGTCGTTGGAATTCGTCGGTCTGCCTGCCCTCTTTAGAAGTTTGTACTGTTCAAAGGCACAATGGAGTGTTGCGTGCCAGTCCGGTGTGGAATTGAGCGGCGGCGTACAAAATTGATTCGATTCTGGAGAGACCAACTTCTTTCTTTCCGCAGCTACGAGCCGTAATAGCCTCGGTTTTATTTTCCGTCACTACCATCTCCTTAGGGAATCAAATCAAAGGTGTGGTGAAGAGAAGAATCGGTTCGACTCGCGCTTGTTTTCTTGGGGAACTCAGGAACGTGCTTAGGCTTCTTTTCACTGAGAGAAGACGGTTTGTCGATGCAGACTACCAGTTATACGGATTCGCATTCGCATCTATTGCCCCCTCCGTGATCTCTCTCGTCATTCAAACGTTTTGAACAATTCATGTACGTTCACGACATCGGTCGATACCGGAGTGCTTGTTATTGGTTTGCATAGCCCTCTTCCTCTTCACATCTTCTCCAGTGAGCAGTTTTGAGTTTTGGAGCGTTCCTGACATTCAAAGCAATTGGCCGGAAGGCGAAGCTAGCCAGGGAGAGGGTTTGTTTTATGGGATCGACAAACATCTCACTGAATCCTTTTCATTTACATATAACTTGGCGCGATTTGAACAGCAGTAAACCATGTCAAATATACAACACGACAGCACTGACAGACTCGGACACAAGGAAAGACATACAGACTAGCTTGAAAGAAAAAAAGAAAAACAACTATTGTACAAAAGATATGAAATAAAGCTAAATCATTATCCAACCATCCACTTTCATCCCATCTTGTCTGATCCCTCCTCGCCGCCCTCACCTTCTTGTCGTCCTTGATCAGTCTGGCTCATGTCACCTGTGCCACCAACCTTTGAATACATGGGGAAGACCATGTAATTCTGCGGCACCTGTCCATCATGTCGAGGAATCATGTAGGGATAAGCAGGTGGTGGCCCAAAAGGCACAAATGTTGGATAGTATTGCTGAGGTGGCGGGTAGCCGTTGTGTTCACCGTCGGCCCCCCCTTGGGCAAAGGGATGCGGCACCGTCACATATTGAGGGTACAGGTGAGGTCCATCCACGGATTTTATCATATGAGGGGACGGATACTGGCCATAGAACCCAGGTACAGGCATGAATGGACCCACGAGTGACGGTGAACCGTTGGCCGGGGGCGGAGCGTTATTTGAGGCGGCAACATCTTGTGAGGACACATCTGGTCTCTCGCCGCTACTGCCTGCGCGATCTCGAAAATTAGAAAAATGGCCGACGTCACTCTTACGCGTTGAAACGGCAGAAAGCACCGTGACGAAAAATAACATACCTTTCCCATCGCGCTTCTTGTACGGACCCCTCTTAATCCCCTTCTTCCGCTCTTTCCTCTGCGAATTGATGCACTCTTCAGAGACACCATACTTTACGCAGCGAAGACAAGGCCGGCCGTCATCACATTTCTTGCAAGCCTTTTGACAGTTAGTGCAGGCATTCTTGACCTGACGACGCTTGGATCGCGGAGGTTGTTGCGATAGAATGTGAGAGGGGAAAGGGTACATGTGCATTGAATAGCCCACGGACTGTATGGTCACAGTGGGCTCGAGAGCATCGTCTGAGGGAGTACCAGGGGGATCATCACCACTGAGACCTTTGCCGTCGTTGGATGCCATCTTGGATGCAGCGTCGAAGGATAGACAGCTGACATAACAGACAGGTTGAGTATGTGAAAACGAATAGTGAATAAGGGTCATCAATACCTAGAAATGAAGAGTGGAAAGAGGGTATGGTAGGATGATGGGAATATAAAAGACAAAATACAAAGAGAAAAGCTATCGATGAAAGAAGGTAAAACAGAAAGGGGTCTCTGTTAGACAACACAACAAGATACGTCTAATATGTAAGCAATCTCTGCATACTCGTGGCGCACGCATGCTGGCCGATGGTCATATCTCACCATTCAACATCTCCGCGTGTTACATTCCAAACACGCGCATGGACTCGCGTATGCTTCCATTTTGAGACACTGTACATCCAAAAAATTGCCTCTCTCCGTCCAAACAAAGAAGGCAGTGTACTATGCCTCTGCTATCAACACTCTTCATCCGACCACTCCATCTGTCAACGTTCTCATTACGCCAACAATTATGTGGACTGGTCACATCTGACATCGTCTGCACTCAAGTCGACCGCATGGGCTCTGAGAATGACAATCGAAGTACCTAAAAGGTTCTCTGCTGTAATGATGGCTTTCTCTTCTCGCCACACTAACTGAAGCTCAAGATGGCTGCCGCTGTTCCAGAATCTCTTCACAAACCGGAACCTTGCGAGCCATAGTGCGTAAATGGAGCTAACATCTTCTGGGCGATCATTACGACATCTGTCGTCACATTCCTAGAACTTTATCTTTTTCCGGTGTTCAGGTGCGCTAACGCGCACGTCCTGTAATACACGCACATCATGGTGGTGCGCTCGAACAACTCGATTTCAACACTTGTGAACAAGAAACGTTTTCGACATTTGTGATCCACGCCACTCTATACCGAGGAAGGGGCAGAAGCCTGTAGGCTGGACAGGAACGCCCTCCGTCTTGTGACATGGACGTTCCTCACGTCAGGTTAGCTTCAACATGGCCTTGATTCTTGATAATTCAGTTCCTAAGCTCTATATTTAGACCGCATCTACTTGAAACTTGACCCCGATACGGAGAAATGTGCCTATCGCAAAGGAATTTGTCATGTCATGTATGCCACCCGACTGCGAATCCGACCCATTGGTAGGAACAAACCTCCAAAGTGATAGGCCCAGCGGGTCATGGAGTGAGGTTAAGTGAGGACAGCTGCCCTAAAACGTCCTTCCCATTCCCAGGCTGAAAAGTAACGTCACATCAAAGATCTCTAGACTATTAATACCGTCTGCTCTATTGATTGGGTTTCAGGCAAGTGGTCAGGGACCGTACTCGTGACAAGACGCCACCAGCCGTTGAGCAGCAAGGACCAAGAAAGCTACCTGGAAGTACCGTCCCAATCTTATGATGGAATGCTGGGACATACACCGGGAGGAGACCTTGGCGATGGCGCTGAAAAGTGAGTGTGGCTGAGCGTCATCTGAAGTGGTCTGCTGGAGAAAGAACGGAGTTTTGGCGAACTCCAGACTCAGCAGACGGGAGCCGGTCCATGACGATGTACGCAGGGAAAATAAGGGGATACCGGTAGGGTCGATAAAAGTCGATAAAGTGAGGGGCTTTTTCGAAGGCATCATTTATCTACCATCAACAATTCGGACACATATGGTTATAAACACCAAACGATGATTGATTTGAATACCGCCTTTAATCGGCTTCAATCCCCGCCTTATCGTGTTGTACTGAAACCGTCTACTTCGATTGATGCCTAAGTGGTCCGCGAAGGTGTGGAAAATCTACCCTGAGCGATAGTACTGTAATTTCACACTACTTCTCTTTGGATTGATTGCCCATACTATCGCGAGTTCATCATTCACCTGAGCCGTGGAGTCGCACTGACGGTGACAACTCGCGCAGCGCTTTATGGTGGAGACGTCCGATTATGACTATAACCAAAAAATAAAGATCCTGTACTAAGCTGTATGTATCTAGTGCGAGACCTGATCTATTCGTGCGCAGGCCACGCTGGCAACTCCCAACAAACCATGATAATCTCAATTTCAGGAGCTTCATTGTACAGTCATTGAGTCGACTTCTTTGAAATCTACTATAAAAGTATTATGATCATCATGAAACACTGAAAGTCTCATTGAGCTCATCAGAAATCAATGTTAGAATACTAAAAGGGGAGTTCATTTTCGTGAACAGGTGGCTAACGAATGTCGAACCATCGACAGCACCAGAAAAGACGGAACTGATGCACCATTCATGGGGTCAGGACCGAGGTCACTCAACAGCAATATACCCTACCCATGCCGGATGGGCAGGGAAACGACGATTAAAGCCGGAGAGACGATCAGAATACTAGGACTACACATCGATAGGAAACTAACCTTCAACCAGCACATCCAGAAAACAACGCAGAAAGCGAAAAACATGGTGGCAGTAGTAAATATGATAAGGGGACTCGGCCAGACTCGGCTACAAACAATGTACAGAACATGCATGATTCGAGTAATGACGTACGTGGGACTGGCCCGGTAGATAGGGGAAAAAAGCACATGTGGAGAAACTAACGAAAATACAGAACGACGCACTCAGACACAAGGCAGGAGCGTTTATGACCACAACAACCAAGGCCTTGGAAGTAGACATGGCAATACTGCCAATCGACATAACTATGGACCTCAGAGCCAGAGGTTACGCAAACAAGTTACACAAGCTAAAGTACACTAATCCCATAGTAGAATGACCAGAGGGAGAATGGAGACGGGACAAACCAGGAGCCAATTCACCTCCACTCCCATCGGAGAAGTCGACACGAAGAAAAAAACTGACAAAACTCACACAACTCGGGAGACTGGCTCAACAAACCTACAAACCTACGACAGGAGAAACCATCAACCCCTTCATCTCTCCACCATGGCACAAGACAGACAAAGATTACGGACAGCGCTTGAGGATCACAAGAGCAGAGAATGAGGAAATAGCACCAGATGCGGGCGAATCCATGCAAGGGGAAGTAGCCGAAAAGGAAACCAAAATTGTGATATAGTTGCTACCACCAGGGATGAGAGGTCTTTGCAGGCCGAGGCAGATTAGGCCACAAAGCAGATGGATACGACGCGGAGCTAGCGGGACTGATGCGCGCGACTAGGGCTGCAAAGAGGTACACGAGGACAAACAGGCAAGTAAAACACATACAAATATACGCTGATTACACGGCAGCATGTCAGCATACGAAGCAAAACCAGCCCTTGGCCAATGAACGACGATCAACATAACACGCACAGTGGTTGGATTCCCGAGGAAAGACGCAGAGAGGACAGTAAGAACCTGTTAGTGTCCGGGCCACGAGGAAGTGTCGGGGAACAAAAGAGCAGATGAAGAAGCCAAAGCAGGAGCAGGAATATGGGGACAAGACCACAGAACAACGACGCATGCAAAGAGAAGAACCAAGGAAAAAAGTGGAGGGACGAATGGGGGAAGATGGAACCCACAAGAGGATTCGCAGTGGTGAACAGAATATGCCCAAGTGGAAACCACGGGAACATGTCACTCACATGTCAAGGGAGATCTTCAACAGGCTAACACAGTGCGGAACGGAAAACGCGTTCATCGGTGAATACTACGCTAGATTTTTACCTCAAGAAACGACAGAATCCCCCTGTGGCGAAAAATACTAAACACGCGAACATGTCATCTAGAAATGCCCGAGATGCGAGACTCGCAGACATATAGTAAGGAGATAGACGACCAACTCGAACTTGGGTCTTGCTAGGCACAAAGGGTAGGCTAGCGGCGATGGCGAAACTCCTGGATAGATATGGGGCGTTTATGAAGACAGGCACAAAATACGAAGGGAAAAACTGACGGAACCCGATGATGGAAATGAGGAGAATGAAAAAAGGCGGTGGACGAGGATGGGGACGGGGACAAAAGGGGCACACGGTGTGGTAGAGGGAGAGGACGGGGAGAGGACGAGGGGTAGGATGGGAGGGAGGAGAGAGTTGACAAGGAAGAGGAAGCAAGGAGGCACCCGAGATGGAAAAGACAAAAACAGACTGGGAAATTCAGGACAGCGTGCTAGCGAGGACCCACGCACACGGGAGGTCGAGACACCCCGCGCATACGGATACACCAGAAGAACACAGATTACGAACTTGCCCCCACCACCAATTCGGAATCACACCCTCCATGTTCTACCCGAAGTACATCCTGATGTGACCACGCCACTACACACGCTGCAGAAACTCTGCGAAGAGAATTTTAATACTCAACAATAAAACACAAGCACACCACGATGACGAACGCTACTATACGACACCGGAGTAGAGTACGAGTAGTTGCCCCTTAGCCCTGTGCTGTGGCTTGCCGGCGTTATAAACAGAATTCATTCATTCACGATTCACGAGTGACAAGGCACCGTCACGATGACATGACAGAAATCTTTGCTGTGACAAGCTCGATGGTTCGCGACAGGCACGAGTTTGTGGCTCTCCGCTTGGGAGAGTCTTTGTTTTTTCTCATTCACACTCTGCCCGCGATCTGGTAGCTTTTATTTACGTGGCATGGTCCTGAAGAAATCAGTTATTGAAGCTTTCCGTGTCATCGGCGTTTCACCAAATACGCCTGAGGAACGTGCCGTGAGGGCTTATAAACAACTCGCGCTTGAGCACCATCCCGACCGGAATCGCGACAATGTGGCGGCTGCTACTACGCGCTTTCAGGAGGTACTTACTTCCCCTATTGTCGTCTCATCTGCGTATTACCATGACTCGAAGATAGGTGCTGCTTGGGAAATATGTACCCGGCATTATAAAAATCCTCAATCGAGTGAAGTCGCGACTGGATATGATGAGGACAATTTTGACGATGATTTGAGTGATGGTGATATGTTTGACTATTACGAGTCAGCAAGCCCTTACTTTTTGAACATCATTTTCTGATGATTCCGCAGGTATATGCTCTATGAGATGTTTATGAACGCGGAAATCCGATTTAGTCGTAAAGGCATGTTACTTTAGCCATGTCATTTTTACGATGCTGAACCACTAAATTAGGCTTCCGTTCTCAACGCCAATCTGGATATGATCCATCGTTCACGAGCTTCTACTCTCATCAATCTCGAAAGAGCTCTTCCTACTCTGGTGTTCATTCGAGTGATTATGACATGATCAATGAAGAAAGGCAACGAAGAGAAAAGGAGAATTACGAACAAAGGATTCGTGAATTCGGCATGTCTTTGCCTACTTGGCCCGTCATGCTTGTGATCATCATCACCTTACAGAGGCTGAAATAGCCCAGAAGGAACGTGAAGAAGCCGAAGCCGAACGCGAAAAGATGCTTCAGGCTAGGGAGAGGGCAGCCGTCCAAGCACAAGCTTTTGCAGTCAGTGTATCACAAAAGTTCATGAAACAACAATCAGCTGATTCATTATATGGAGCTTGCGCGTTCTGGAGATTCTGCAGGCGTCCGAGACATTGTTTTGACGCACTCACTCGACGTTACCGGGCCAGAGAGGGTCCCGAAACAGCAAAAAAAGGATCCTCCTACAATCTACAACACTTTGCTTCATATTGCGGCATCCAAGTGTGACGTCGAGCTTGTTATGTTCCTTTTGGATGAAGGTGTGTTGTTCTCCTTGACGTTCTTAGACTTATATGTGGAGATCGACGATCTCTGAAGGCGCGAATATATCTGCTCTCAACAAAGACAACTTGGCCCCTTTCCATTCAGCCATTCTTTCTGGAAATACTCCTGTTGTTCAATACTTCTTATCACGGCGTGGGAAGTCACTGGAGGGCTGTCACCCTTCAAAAGCCGTTGCGGACGGACGGACGCCGTTACAAATGGCTATCGCTAGTGGCTCAGCACCCACCGTAGAGCTTCTGTTAAAGGATGCGACGGTTCATGATGTAGAGCGTTGCTGGAAATCGTTGTCTTTACCACTTCACATGAAAGATATTCTAGAGACTAAGGTTTGCAATTTATCCACGTTTTTTCTGAGTTCACGTTTATAAAGCAATACGTTCCCAGAAAGGATTCGTCTCTTGTATTTTGCAGTCAGATGGCCCGCCTCTGTCTCGCAAGGCAGCTCTGAAGGCTGAGGCTGCTCGTAAGCAGGCCGCCGAAAAGGAAGAAAAGGCTCGAAGGATTGCGGATGAACGCGCGCGGGCGGAAAACAATGTGCGGAAGAAAGAAGAGCGTGCGGTGAAGCGAGTCGAAGTGGAACGGGCCAGGGAAATAGCACGACTTCAGTTGGAGGAAAAGGAACATAGAAAAGCGGAAGGGGCTAGACTCGAAGAGGCACAAACGAAGTTGGGGGCAGAGGAAGAGGTGCGCATCGCTGTCGAAAGGGAAGAAGAACGTCGCCTAGATGAAGAGGAAGAGCGTCAGAGAGCGGAAGCTCGTGAGGAGGCACGTTTGAAGGCGGTTGATGATGCTCCGAGATTCGCGCAAGAGGATATGAAGGCTTGTCAACGGGTGGAAGCAGAATGTCAGAGGGAGAATGAAGGGGATGGTAAGCAAAAAAGACAAGCAAAGGCAGAGGAAGAGGCAGAGGAAAAGGCAGGGGCAGAGGCAGGGGCAGAGGCAGGGGCAGAGGAAGGGGCAGGGGCAGAGGCAGAAGTTGGATTGCATAGAAAAGAGGCAGAAACGTTCCAAAGAGAGGCTGAAGCGCGTCAAGGGGAGACTGGGGTACGTGAAAGAAAGATCCAAGCGGTCCAAACTACCACGTTTCAAAGACCCCGCGATGAACCCTCGGTCTCTAGGTCAGACAGTGTCGATCATAGTAAACCCCGGCAGGTCAGGTCGCAGTCCAGGAAGGCAGCCATGGTCTCTCGGCGTCCCGTGATGGATGCCGAGATGAAACGCGCAGAGACGCTACGACGGCTGCAGGCACAAGCTCAGGAACACGAACGCCTGGTGAGCATCACCATATGGCTTCATCGCGCTATTAAAAGTAGAACAGAAATTACAAAGAACACAGGCAACACTGCAATCAGGTGCTCCATTGGTCGCATCGTCTGACAAGGCAGCAACCAAGGTAATTTGATATCTTGTCTGAGTTTTCATTTAACGTCATTCGTTGTTAGATGGAAGCAATCATGCGAAAAAGGGCAGAACAGAGTGCCCGGGACAAGGCACGTCATCAACGCATGAAGGAGGAAAAAGCTCTGCGTGAGAATGCAAATGTGGGTTCTTGTGGTCTGATCCTCATATCTCGACTGAAAGGTAGATAGCATGCCCGATTTGGCGTCGGACCGTCCCGGACTGATAACCAGGAGGACAAAAAAGCCAATGTACGGTCGCGCCGGCCATCGATGACACCAATATCGATTTCCTCATCACCTGTGTCCTGGTTGAAGGAACCTTCCGATATAGTCACCATGCCTGTCACGCCTCCAATGACGCCTGAGAACCTCCAGACGTGCGCCATACCTGAAGACTTGTTTGCGTATGTACCTCCGGAAAGTACTCACGCTGTATCTTCGCCTTCGTCCCCGCCCTCGCGGGGAAGACGTTCGACTGGTAATCATGGGAGCCATGGTTATGGTGGGCGGGGATGGCGAGGACGCGGTCGGGGACGCGGTGGATACGTAGCCCCGCATGATGGATCTCAACTGGGCGCGTCTTTCACACGGCGAGAAGTTGAGCAAGAGCTCGCGGAGAAGAATCTCGGTACGTATGAGACTCGGGATTGACGGAAGTTTCTAAATGGTGCTGCAGAGATCGAGCGACTGACGGCGGAGCTAGCAAGTGTGCGCGGAGGATTGATATGATAGACAATTATAATAATTTCTTAGATGTATAGTATAGAGCCACATGACAAACAAATGTAAAGTGGAACATGAGGTTGTGACCAACGTGAAGCTGTTGAGCTCGCCGTCTTGTCCGGTGCCCCCATCTCGTCGTGCATCCTCTGCGCGTCGTCCATGTCGGTGCCCTCGTCGTCCCTCCCGTCACACACGACTACCCTCCGCACCAGAAAGGACAGGCCCCCTCCCCTCGATATCCCTTCCGATGAGCGCGAGCCATCCCAACTCCTCAAGGCTCAGGTATGTCCCATCGTCCTATTCTCCATGTGTCTTTCATTCAATTTCCTTTCAGCAGCCGAGTCTATATGTCTCTCCGGCACAAGAGGAGCCTCCACCTGACCACGATTACCCCGTCTCGCGTTCCACTTCCGCTACCTCCACTCTTGATCCCTATTATTTTGGAATCAGGTCTCCTACTGAATCACCAGTGCCGCCTCTTCCTACAGCTACCATCAGCCTCAGTACAACGCCCGAACAACGTCATGTCGTCGAGCCCGTCACCCCGGCAAGAGACCCAGCTGCAATCGATCGTCGTGGGCTTGTAGGCGTTGGCGAACTCACGACGCCTCGATGGACTCGGACTGAGTACCAGCAGTTTGAGCTACCTGTCCCTGTCCCTGAAATGCCCAAAGAGATCGAGGATTATCAAGTCGTAGTCGCCGAGGAAGCTGAGGAGGATTCACCTGATAGTCCTTGGACTATCGAAGCCGTTGATGGCGAGCCATCAGAGAAAGAGGATGTACGTGTTTCATGACCTCGATACTCATTTTTTCACTCATAGATTACACCAGCCCATGGATCTACACTCTCCTCCCCGGCCGCTTCGCACCAAACCTTCAATCGCAGATGAGAGTGGTGGGGAAGAGATCTTGTACCCTCGGCAGCCCTCTGCTCCTATCTTCGAAAACCCTACCGAGGTACAGGCGACTTCTCAGGAATTGCTTCCCACGACAGAATCGAAAACGGCAGAACCCAGGACAGTTGAGGACGATCCTCTTTCTCTTCCTCCTGCTTCTTCTCCACCAACTGCCTATGTTTCATCAGTTAGGAAAACCAAAAAGCGATCGTCTGGCGAATTCGAGATGGACCAATCCGGAACTCTGGTGTCAAAACAACGTGCTCCCTCTCAACCCACCAAAGAAGAAAGATTGTCAGCGAGGAAGCATCGGAGCCTCAATGTTAGCTCGTCATCGTCATCTTCATCGTCTCGTGAATCTAAAGCAAAGGAAAGACGGAGGGAGAGTGTTGGTCTCATCATAAACAGCAGTTTGAGATCACCGCCAACCAAAGTACACTCCAGGCACACGTCGTCGGGTTCCAGCAGCGGAGAATTTCTTTCGCAGCGTCGCAATCACCCAGCAGACTTTTCTCACCTCCCACCTTCCCCTTCTTCATCCTCAATACAACAATTCCTTCGACATCCTTCGACATCTGGTACATCAAATCCCCTGTCTCTTTCTAAGGAGTCGAAAGAAACCACACACACTGTACCTAACATGGGCCATTCCCTACTCCGAGGCACTCAGGAGGGTTGGGTCGTGCAGGACGATGAAGCCGCGTTTGCTGCCATGCAAAAACTTGATGGTTTGACGGGGAAGACACCACGATCGCGGGCCAGTGTTGGGAGCTTTGTTCGCAGTTCAAGTTCTAGTCGGCCAGGTACTCCTGCAGCCAAGTCGGGCGGGCAATGGGAAGGGGTAGGGGTTGTTGATTCTGAAAAGGCGTTCACTGGCGTCCCCAAAGATAGTATCACCGCGATCAAAGAGCGGGAACCACGCCAGAGTATCGGGCTAGGAATTGCTATCACAGATGTCCTAGGCAGCAACATTGATGTGGCTGGGACTGCTATCAGCAGCGATGAACTCTCAAGTGGTCCACTTGGCTCGGAAAAGACTCCCAAGAAAGCGGGTACAAACAGTGCTCGTTCAAGCTTTACCCATAAGCGCGTGTCTACTTCGTCGACGACTTATACAAGCACCCCCAGTTCGCGTGATTCAGCCTCAATGTCTGCCAACACAAGTGTGACTTCAGTGTCTGCGGCTTCTAGTCGGTATTTTCCGAACAAGACAAGAAGAAATAGTGCTGGCAGTGACGTCTCTAGTATTCATTCTAGTGATGCCGTTTCTCTCAAGGATCGCGTTGCTGCCCTTGTCAACGGCGAGGTGCCTGAAGCTATCATTGTGCCACCAGTACCTCCATTGCCTAAGGATTTGTCGAACTACCGCTCCCCTGGAGCGTCTGGTAGTTTCAACTTCCCCCAGTTGCCAGTCACGGAAGAGAAAGAGAAACCCAGTTTACAAGCAGAGAAAGTCATTCATCAGGACGACATTCAAGATCGCGCAGCATCTCTCGAAGTCCCGCCACTTCTAAGTATTGCACCGCTTACCGCGTCTTTGCCGCAGGGACAAAGTCGCCGGCTCAGTCAACCCTATACTAGTACCAATTCCGCTTCTGCGCCTGCAGCTGTTGTACCGAAGACTCCGTCAAAGAAATGGAGCTTTTCGAGTGCTCTCAACCTGAATTTCTCGAGTTCACCGTCGTCTTCCAGTTCGAAGTCAGGGTTTCCTCTCAGTCCTAGAGCCGTCACGTTGGGTCAACATATACGCAAGTCGACTTCCAAGGATCAAGGGGTTACCTCCAATTCTTCGTCAAAACCTTGGGAAACTCAACAACCAGATGCAATGGTGTCAGCTGGTTCTCTGGCATCCTTATCTTCAGTTGGGTCGGTGCGTACTCCTGCATTGCCATCTGTCTCGTCTACCTCCAAGACACCAGATCAAAGCTATACTCTCAGTCGTGCTGGCACAGGGTCTAGTGGTGACACTAACCATACCACTTCTGGATTGTCCATTCCCCAATCTGGTCCGCTCAGCCCCTCTTCTTCTGTTCGTCGCGGACAATCTAAACGTCTTACGCCTTCTTCCATCCCGTTCTTTCGTCGCTCGTCCTCCCAATCCATGCAATTACCTCCTTCACAATCTACAGCAACATCCTCGTCACCTACTCTTTCGTCTTCAAATGGGCGGCCGAGGCCAAGCACTCCACCTCGAGACCAATACAACCCGCCTTCGACCTCCGTTCCTGGTTCGCAACACAAGAAGTCGTCCGTGTTAAGCCTCGGTCTTCCTTCCTTGCTCAAGTCGACTTCCAAAAGAAGTCTTCATTCAGATTCAAAGGAAACTGCTAAGGAACTCCAGAAGTTGAAGGAGGCTGAGAAGGAGAAGGCTAAACTTGAAAAGGAGAGACAGAAGAAAGAGGAGAAGGATCGTAGCGAAAGTAGGATTTCTGTGTTGATGGGGGGCAGGAAACGAGGAAAGGTAAGACATCCATGCTTTTGACATAAGAGGGAGATTCATCAAGGATCGTAGACGCTGTCTTCCAGCGATCACAAGAAAACAAAATCTCCTGAAAACCTTCCTCCGATGCATATGTCGGCTTTGGAACCTGCGACTGCCCAACGCGTTGCCCGCTTGAAACCCTCTTCTAACTCGGTGTCAACTCCGACGACACAAGCGTCAATATCTCGAACGGCTTCGTCGACTTCTCGGTTAATGTCTCAGACGGTGAGCTCTATGCAGAAGCAGTCCGACTCCTCTCTTCGTAGCCGTAATCATCTTCCAACGATTGCGGGATCACCTTCAGTTGGAGCAAACGGAACAAACAACTCTCAGATGACGAAGGAGGGACTAACGTCGTCTATGATAAATTCTGTTTCGGGCCTGCCGAAAGAGACGCCGACCAAGATACCTCGGATATCGAGCCGCACCTCCACGGCAGCTTCCCCTCCCCTGAAAGGTTCTGGTTCTGCTTCGAGTGTGCGCCGAGCCAGTGCCGTCATTGGTGTTAGTGACCCCACACCTTCCTCAGTGAATCCTTCCCCATCTGGTATTGCGAACGAGTTTGGAGTCATCGAGGTGGACGAGACACCTACAAAGACACTCAAACATTCGTCTGTTCGTGTATCACCCTCCTTATCTACATCTCGTGTACCTCGTCAATCCATTACTACCGCCACCACGTCCACTATGCGGAAAGGTAATCGGGATTCTGTGTCCTTTACTGCGCGTAAAGCATCTAGCGGTTCAATCGCTTCCATATCAACTTCAGCAGCACCAACCGAGTCGACTTCACATCATCGTTTCTCTGCTCTCTCTCCGTCAAAATTGAAATTACTTACCCCCAAGATTTCGCTACCTACGGCACGGTCATCGAATAACTCTAGGCATGGCATCCGTCAGGCGGCGAATTCTCCTTCGTCCAGCCGTCAGTCTCTCTCCACGCCGTCTCCTGCACCGAGCACTGTAGATGAGGAAGAGCTTCTCGGTGACGAGGAAATGCTTCATTATATTCGGCGCCAACAAGCCAAGAAATTGGCAGCTGGTGCTACTCAGGAGCAATTAGATGATCTTCTGCAGTTTCCAGAAGCGCTACCACCTGGAACACCCTCATCACCTGCTTGTGAGTTTGGGTATTAATAATTTTTTTCCAAACTCAATTTTTTTAGCGGTTCTACGGAATTCTGCACAATACCTCTCGGACTACGAACGCAAGGAGATCCTCGACTTCCCTTCCGTTTACTATCTTGGTGCCAAAAGTAAAAAGAAGCCTGCCACACTCGACATCTCCACTAACAATTACGGTTACGATGACGAAAGGGGTGACTACCTTGTTGTTACCAAAGATCATTTAGCCTACCGTTATGAAGTTATCGAGACGCTAGGCAAAGGTTCTTTTGGACAAGTATTGCAGTGTCGTGATCACTGCACAGGGGAAGCTGTGGCAGTAAAGATCATTCGAAACAAGAAAAGGTTTCATCACCAAGCGTTAGTCGAAATCAAAATCCTGGATAATTTGCGGAAATGGGTAAGTCGTCTAAGGACAATATTAATCTTCAATCTAACCATACGTTCATAAGGACGCTGATGGAACACATCATGTTTTGAGGATGATCGAACATTTTTATTTCCGCAATCATTTGTGTATTGCCACAGAGCTTTTGAGTATCAACCTCTATGAGCTCATCAAGGCCAACGGATTTGTCGGATTCACAACTGCTCTCATCCGGCGTTTCACGAGTCAAATGTTAATGTCTCTTTCGCTCATGCGCCATCACCATATCGTTCATTGTGACCTTAAGCCAGAGGTGGGCTGGCTCTGATTGAAATCATGAGGAAATGCTAAAACATCCAAACTAGAATGTACTCTTGCGTCATCCGACACGCAGCGCAATCAAAGTGATTGATTTCGGGAGCAGTTGCTTCGATGACGAGAGAAGTATGTTCCCCTTCTTGCTATACAATCAGTGATAGCTAATTGCAGACAGTCTACACATACATTCAAAGTCGGTTTTATCGATCACCGGAGGTCATCCTCGGATTAACTTATAGTATGGCCATCGATATGTGGAGTTTGGGGTGCATCCTCGCCGAGTTGTACACTGGTTTCCCTATATTCCCTGGAGAAAATGAGCAAGAGCAGCTCTCTTGCATCATGGAGGTGCTGGGAGTTCCGGAGAAGGAATACATCAACCGAAGTACTCGCAAGAAGTTATTCTTTGGTATTACTTTATCGCCGCTGTCGCCGCTAGGAAAGTCTGACGATTCATCCTGCAGACGTTAATGGCACTCCACGAGCAGTCATCAATTCGAAGGGGCGTCGGCGCAAGCCGGGCTCAAAGTCTCTTCAGCAAGTTTTGCGTTGTACGGATGAAGATTTTTTGGATTTCATAACGAAATGCCTAGTCTGGGATCCTGAGCGGAGGATGAAGCCTCAGGCCGCCTTGCGTCATCCTTTTATAACCTCGGGCCGCCGTCTAAAACCGGTATCGTCAACAACGAAAACAACTTCCGCATCCAGTCTGGCCAGCAGTAGCAGAACCAAGCAACTTAACGAGACTCCCAAGAAGTCTCTTATTAGTGCGCCAACCCCACTGACTGCTCGGACAGCCCGAACGAATCTGGTCTCTGGGGGGCTGACCACACCAAGTAATTCGTCACATGGAGCCTCTACAATGGGTTCATCGTCGAGGTCATATCGATCTTCACAAACCCAGAGTCTATCCAGCTATTCTAGCAGAGCTCTGAATGGCTTTGTCGTAAGTACAGGGTCGCCACTATCGAAATTCAATTGATCTGATGTCTCCCAATCCAGTCAACTGGGGCAAAGTAACTGTCATAGTTTTTTTGTTGCTTCTTTGCCTTGCTTTCAACGGAACGTATACTACGTACATACGCTGCTATATCAAGTCTTTCCCAAGAGTTGAACTGACTTCATACCCTGGTCTGCTGCATCCAGCCCAATTGCTTCTCCGGACCATTGTGCACTGCACGCTACCATATTCCCTGCACTATCCGATTTAAACAATTCCATGGAAATGGAAATGGGGCTTACGAACGGTCAATTCAAGATGCTGGTTTCCTTAATGTTGTCTAATGTGTTGTTTACTCGATATCAATTACGAAGTACATTTACGTTTAGAACATCATGATTCTTTCTCTAGATTGTGAGATCACCGGCTTCGTCTAGACATCTCAACTTTAAAAAGACGTCAGTACCTTTTTGCTTTGGTCAGAATCAGTCTATGTCTGAGAAGATGTTCTTACCCCATCCTTCCAAGCTCAAGAGTTCAAGAGAACCTCCGAAATACCTGATCTTTATTTTCAATGACCAATGGGCTTGTAGCATATGTTCCGATGACGCACCTAGCATACAACTGACTCATGGGCAACCCATAGCCTAAACCAGCTATTGTTCCAAGGCCAGTTTGCAAACCCTTGCCAGTAATCTCGCTGAAGAGACTGGCTTCTCCAGAATCTCCACTTCCAATGGCTGCACCGCCGCATACTTGCTGAGCAGCATAAGGGCCTCCTCCGCCCGCGTCGTCAAATTCCTCTTCTGCGCCTCTACCGGCGGTAGTGAACGCATATGAGAATATACGTGCCATATTTGCGTGTGATACCCCGCCGCCTTGGTCGCGTATTCGAAGTGAGAAATATGGCGGGGTGCCATTGATTGATGAAGAACGTGATATTGTGATTGTCACAGGTGCTAATGGACGAGAAGAGGGACGGTGCTTTGAGTGATGTTCCACAGTTGCGCGAAACGCATTCTTAAGAATCTCCGTCAGCATGTATTCAAGGTGAACTGGAACATAGCTGGTTGACGAATATGACACGTCAGAAGAATGAGATGACAGAACTGACAGAAGGTAACCCACGCAAAGGTAGCATCTTTATGACCATCAATTATCAAAGGTGGACTCGCCCCAAACGTAGCTTCACACAGTTCCGACACAAACGAGCCACACATATTGATCATGGCCTTGGGTGAGCACTGTAAATCCACTACACCGACATGGGAGGTGTCTGCATCCGGATTTTCCAATGCTTGCGAGAGTGCGATGTGCTGTTCTGCAATCAGCCGTACTGATATGCGATTCCTAATGGCACCATCCAGGAAGTTGCTGATTTGCGTTGGGGACATATATCGCGAGCATTCCTGGAATCTTGATACGAAGGACCGCTCAGCATGCAGAGGGCACAAGTGAAAAGCCAACTCACCCCTTTGCCATCGTCGGGATGTCGTTGGCGTGGCTCTGGACAAGGTCTGCGAGCTGTTGTGCGAATTTGGCATTGTCAGCGATGTTGGTGATAGGTGGATGTGTGGCAAGCCAACGGAAGCTTTCTCTGTGGGCATTGAGTGTGTTCGCCACATAGGGATTGGTGCCAACGATGAAGGGGAGAGCTTCAATGGAACGCACGCGTGTTGCGAGTCTGTGGGGTATCTCGAGTAAGACGCACTTCAGCGAGGCGAGGACAGATTCTGGCGTAAGAGGGCGGCCCAAAGAGAGAAGCGTCGAGAGATCAAGCGGGCGCAGAGTCAGGGAGGCAAATTTGGAGAGCAACTCCGAGAGCTCAGGTTCAGGCGGTCGTGGTGCAGTTCTGAAAAAGGGCGTCCGCCGGGGCCACGACGAGCAAGACGATGTGGTCGCTGTTCTTAACCGCGAGCTCGCCGACTTGACAGTCCTTCTTACAACTGTGCTGGAAGTCGCAAGAGACATGATGGTTACTCGATTCGTTTTAGATCCATTGCAAGTTGAACTCAAGAATCTCACATCACTGCTGATTCATGCGAAATGATAATTATAGAGATGGAAATACATAAGTCTAATTGTACACCTGATATAGGGGCCTGTTCACAGATACAATGAGAGGAAGCATTGATTGCCACTAACAAGACGTACGTTGACGAGAATTTGGTCCCTTGTCGGACAACCTTCTCCACCGCATCCAAAAAGTCACGCTCAGACGCCACTTTTCTCCGCGCACGGATTGCAAACATACCCGCCTGCGTTACGGTGTCACTAATCGTACGGTATAGTTAACGATAGTCGTACCTCTGTTGCAACGGACCGCAGTTCAGCGCCAGTGGTGTTGGGGCATAGGCGAGCAATCAGATCGAAACGAATGTCTCTCTCCACGCTCATACTGGGACGGATGATATTGGTCGGAAGGTTTGCTCAGAAAGTTAGATGCGACCTACCTTCGAGCATGGATTCGTAGTATATGAGCACGACCCTCATTATCTGGCAATGCAAATTCAACCCGCCGATCGAGACGTCCAGGCCGTAAAAGGGCGGGATCAAGTGTGTCGGGCCTGTACCAGCATGAGCAACTGATTTGTAAAAGCTAGCTAACATGGCGACCGACCGATTCGTGGCCATCAGGACTTTGATGTTCCCTCGAGGATCAAACCCATCCAACTGATTAATTAGCTCTAACATTGTCCGCTGTACCTCATTGTCACCGCCAGCACCATCGTCAAACCGCGCACCACCAATAGCATCGACTTCATCAAAGAAGATAATACAAGCCTTCTTACTCCGAGCCATCTCAAAAAGCTCTCGAACCATCCGCGCGCCTTCGCCAACGTACTTCTGAACGAGCTCGGAGCCAATAACGCGAATAAAAGTAGCATCTGTACGATTCGCAACGGCACGGGCACACAGAGTCTTTCCTGTCCCAGGAGGGCCGTAGAGAAGGATACCTTTAGGCGGGTCAATTCCAAGATTGACGAAGCGTTCCGGCTGGAATCCTGTTAGAAGAGTTCCGTTTGTCGGTGTTGCAACACTCACCGAAAGTAACGGAGTCTCAACAACTTCCCGTAGCTTCTCAATCTGCTCCTTGCAGCCGCCAATATCCGAATAAGTGACGTCAGGCTTTTCTTCGACCTGCATCATTGTAACAGAAGCATCGATTTTTGGTGGTAGTGGTATTTGTATTTGGTATTTGGTGCGATCGACACTGTAGAATGAGTCAGAAATCAAACACGGTGGTTAAACATGCGTTGCTCACCCCACACGCATGCCCTCCTCAATGTCGGTCGCAGCGACACGGTCGCCAAGTCCGACAACAAACTTCGCAATTTGCTTGATGTTGATAACGTATTTGTCTTGTTCATCAGCCCCTTTCTGGCCTTGAACAGCGCCAGCAGGATTGACGGCCTTGGCCGCTTCAGCACGTTTGGTGTCCATTGGAATAATCTTTGTACACCGCGCAACCTGCAGAGGGTGCTCTTCACCCATACGCTGGCGGTCTGCAGCAAGATCCCAGAGGTTAGGCGAGGCTAATCCGGTGTCTGATTCCTTGACGCCTGATGGAAATGGGAGGTTAGACAATGCAAGAGTTGGGAAGGTATTGGTCCAAGTACCAAGCGTTTCATTAATCCGTTTCTGAATGTCCTTGATGTCTGACTCCACTGTCTTGAGCCTCTGTGCATACGGGCCTTGTCCCTGCGTAAACAGAGTTATGAACGAGTCCTTGGAAATAGAGACAGATGGCGTACGTATGTCTTGAGAATCTGGATATCATTGTCATCGAGAGCTAGATGCAGCACTTCAGCAGGATGTACATTCCGACTGAGAAATCACAGACCGACTATCTTCTCGTCAGGCTTATCGTCTACTTTCTTCTCGTCTGTGTGAGGTATGAGTGGTGCGCAACTACGCGTCATTGAAGCCTACATTTCTCCCAGTCACTGTACATGTGTCAGTAGGGCGACAAAGATAGCAGCAGGCAACAACTCACGCTTTGGGTGGCATTGTCTTGAAGAGAAATGAGATTTGGCAGAAATTGCAAGCAGAGTGGCATTACGCGTCTCGCCACGTGACCCTCTCGGCGTTGGCCGAGGAGTGGTCGTCGCCCGTGCAATAACATGTAGCCAATTTAGCAACCAGGCAATATGGCCGGAGCTCTCTCCAACGCACGCAGGGACCTTCCGAAGATCAGAGATGAAGACCGTGAGTCCCGCTTTGGCCAGGTATTTGGAGTCTCGGGTCCCGTCGTCATCGCCGAGAACATGGTTGGCGCTGCTATGTACGAACTCGTCCGTGTTGGCCACGATGAGCTCGTCGGAGGTCTGTCTTGCCTTTAAGTATGACCAACATGACTTACTTGCCTTTAGAGGTCATTCGTATCGAGGCCGATAAGGCTACCATTCAAGTCTACGAGGAGACATCTGGAGTTACTGTCGGAGATCCTGTCTTGCGTACTGGCAAGCCTCTCAGCGTTGAACTCGGGCCTGGTTTGTAGTTATCCCGTTTTCTCTGTGGTTTATTTTTGAATCTGTCAAGGTCTGATGGGTAACATCGTCGACGGTATACAAAGACCTCTCCGAGTATGTCATCGCTTCTTCTCCTGCGATCTTCTACTGAAAGCACCAACAGTCAATCCAAGAACTTTCCAACTCCATCTATATTCCCCGTGGAATCAATACCGAAGCTCTCGACAGGGGCCTGAAATGGGATTTCAAGCCTGCATCATTTAATGTGTGTTATCCAATTTCAAGTTGCAAATCGTTCTCTAAGTTCTCCAGGTTGGAGATCACATTTCAGGAGGCGACATTTTTGGTGGTGTTTATGAGAATTCTCTGGTGGACAATCACAAGATCATGCTTTCTCCTCGAGCTTTGGGTACTATCACACACATTGCCGAGAAAGGAAGCTATTCCGTCGATGTAAGTTTGCTGTATTCTGTGGCACATCAACAGTTGTGTGCTCATTATCATCTGTCAGGATATTGTCCTTGAGACCGAGTTTGAGGGCAAGATTTCAAAGCACACCTTGATGCAGCTGTGGCCTGTACGTGCTCCTCGGCCTGTGGCGGAGAAAAGGACTGCGGACTTCCCCCTCCTTACTGGTCAGCGTATCCTCGATGCGTTGTTCCCGTGAGTTTTGCTTTTCCTGCAGGTGATGATTATATCTTGCTCAGGTATGTACCAGTTGTGTGCAAGGCGGCACTACTGCAATTCCAGGAGCATTTGGATGTGGAAAGACTGTTATTTCTCAAGCCTTATCCAAGTTCTCCAACAGCGACATCATCGTCTATGTTGGCTGTGGAGAGCGTGGTAACGAAGTGTGTGCCCATAACCTCAGACGTCGCGTATTCTAAACTCAATTTGTATAGATGGCTGAAGTGTTGATGGAGGTAAGGTCTTATGGACCGTCCTCTGTTTCAAAACTGCTGAACTCCTGAAATTAGTTCCCTGAATTGACCATGGAAATCGGCGATCGTCAAGAACCTATCATGAAGCGAACTACTTTGGTTGCCAACACTTCAAATATGCCCGTCGCCGCCCGAGAAGCCTCTATCTACACTGGCATCACACTTTCAGAGTATTTCCGTGATCAGGGAACCAATGTATCCATGATGGCAGATTCTACCTCACGTTGGGCCGAGGCTTTGCGAGAAATTTCGGGAAGATTGGCAGAAATGCCTGCCGACTCTGGTTATCCCGCTTACCTCGGAACCAAACTTGCCAGCTTTTACGAACGTGCTGGCAAGGTCGTGTGCTTGGGCAATCCTTCACGTGAGGGCACAGTATCTATTGTTGGAGCGTCAGTTTGGTCCTCGCTGCACAACTGCGACATTGATTGACCACGTAATTTCACAGCGTGTCTCCTCCTGGGGGTGACTTTTCGGACCCTGTTACTTCGGCCACACTTGGTATTGTCCAAGTGTTCTGGGGTCTTGACAAGAAGCTTGCACAGCGTAAACACTTCCCCTCCGTTAACTGGTCTGTGTCATATTCCAAGTATACAAAGGTCCTGGAACCATACTACGAAAATACGGAACCCGGTTTTGTAGAGCTGCGCACAAAAACTAAGGAGATTCTCCAGAAGGAGGAGGATCTTGCCGAGATCGTGCAGTTGGTCGGAAAGAGTGCTTTGGGAGAGAACGATAAGATCACACTTGAAGTAGCAAGGATGCTTAAGGATGATTTCCTGCAGCAGAACGGTATGAGCGAGTACGACAGGTTCTGCCCCTTCTACAAGACTAGTGGGATGCTGCGGAACTTTGTGGGCTTCCACGATGCGGCGGTACGGGCAGTCTCACAAGGCGACCTCACATTTGCACGGATAAAGGAGGCAACTGGTGATGTGATGTTTAAGCTCTCGCAGATGAAATTTGAGGTAAGGGTCCCGCTAGGCCTAGGAAATGAATCGTGCTGATGGATTATATGTAGTCTCCTTCGCAGGGAGAGACATCGATTAAGCAGAAACTGGACGGGCTGTACAGTGAGATTCAGGACAAATTCCGACAATTGGCAGAATAGATGTCATTTCTTAGTAAAGATAATTTTTGTTTCAGATCGGGTGCGCACGCATCCATGACGCGCCTTGATATTCCCGCTATAGAATAAAGCATTGCGTATACCCCACTTGCCTCCTCTCCTCATGTTCTTCACCGTACCAGTCCTTCTTGTCGGCGGTGCCATAGCAGCCAGCCTGGCTGGTGATGCCATTCAGCAACCTCTCGCTCTTCAGCTTACTCATCACTGGTCCCCCAATGAAACCATCTATGCAACTCTCAGCCATCATAAAGAGTAGTTAACTGATCATCTTCCATATACTGTATATTCACAGCACTCTAAATTCGTCTGCAGATACTCGAAATTGATCAAGGCCATCAATTTCGCAGACAAGATTGCATCTGTCCTCAATGACACTACAGCAGAGTGCGTATCGTAGCAGGTCGGAAACAGTGCCGGGAAGACTGACCTTTTGCAGTATAACTTTCTTCGCGGTTCCAGACAGTGCTCTACGTCGTCCACACAAACATCATACGGACTTCAAGGATATAACATCGTCGTCTCAAGCCTACGATCTTGCTGATGCTGTAGCTTTCGTGGAAGACTTTCAGGCGGCCGAGAACCAGAACGATAAAGATAAGAAGAAATTTAAGAAGTTCCTCAAGAAGCTCGTTCGAGCCATTCTTTCGTATCACATTCTTCCACACAAGTTCGACGCCCATCGTCTCGCCAGGAACAACACTTTTTCAACGCACCTCGTCCTCCCTGAGGCCCTTGGTGGCAGGCCACTCCGCATTAGGGTTACACACAGCCTCATCCCACCAGTTGCGACCATTAACTTCTATAGCAAAGTTATTCAGCCTGACAATAACGCCTCAAATGGTTCGTCTCACAGGCTTTCATATAATCCATCTCACATGTACTCTTCAGGTATTGTGCATGTGGTTAATCATCCTCTTCTGCCTCCACCTCCAGCTTTTCAGGATCTTTTCATGGCGCCTTCGATTTTTGCTACATTTGTGAGAAGTCAACATTCACGTCACAACACTCACAAATTCAAAAGATTTTTCTAGACATCGGCGATACAACGCACAGGCCTTACCGATCTTCTGGATCTGCGTTACAGACATTCACATAAGCACGAGAAGGGTACTCTCGAAGGATCTAATACTGTCACTGTTTTTGCACCTACGAACCATGCTTTCGAACAACTGCCAAAGAAACTCAGGCTTTTCCTCTTCTCTCCTTTTGGCACACAGACTTTAAGGAAGCTTCTGCAATATCACATCGTCCCGGGGGTTCTTTTCCATACTGGCAAGCGTCGTCGTGTTCTCACTCATAATTTCTGATTTACGTCTTATCAGACTATTTCTACACCAAAACGAACGACAAGGTTCACTCAGATTGTGGCCATCGAACTTTCGACGTGACCAAAGTCGATCTTTTTGACACCGATATGTTTTCCCTCAAGTATTGGCATTCATGCTCCGACTTCTGTCTGGCACCGTTTTGGGATCGCTCAGTTGAGGGAACCTCAACTGAAGATCTAACTCGAGCTGTACTTGCCAAGGATCATCCCGAACCCATTGAGTCAAGTGATAAAGAACTGTCGTCTGCACTCACCAACTATACTCTCCATGCACATGTTGAGAAATTCAAGTTCAGCATCCCCATTCCGAGCCCGCATGACCCACACATCATTACGACGAAGTTTACTATCAACGGACATCGAGTCGTGGTCCCAGATATTATCGGCTTAAACGGAGCTGTCCATTTGATTGATCATTTATTGGATCCCAGGGGACATTCTCACACTGGACAGGCCAATTGGGAGGATTGGGAAGAATGGTTACCCCAATGGGTGGCGGAACACTAATCAATGATGGCATAAATTTATTCATGTGTCCTTTCGTTCTTCTATATCATCTATTATTTTGTCGTTGTTTCTTGCTGTTGATTGTGCGTACGAGGTATCCCGCTCTACTTTCGCTGCAAGACGTCTGTGTACACGAGTTTTGCAATGAGCGTCCCATTCTCGACCTTCTTCAACCATGAATGGCCGATTTGGATGAATGGTGCACACAGGACAAATTTTCTTTTGTCTTGCATTTAGGACTGAAATCGGACTACACGAGAACAAGTCAGGACGTTCGATGAATTCAACACGCAATGCTTACTCTGCAGACTTCTTCTCAATGCTCATCATTCTCTTTGCATTGTCAGATAGAGTAAGGGGGTTGGGCAACGCCCTTTCAGCCAAGAAATCTGCCAAGGACGATACTGGTCAAATGGTAATTACACAAGGAACAAAACAACCAACCTTCAGCAATCTGGGTACCTAAATCACGTACATTGTTGTTCCAGTCCTCTCCCAACACTGACTAATAAGTATGATGGAATTTTATATGATTTGGGGAAGCATACTCACCTGTAGCGTCTAAGAGGTACGTCGGGACCATCAATGCTTCTGTATTTGCCGAGTACACCACTGGCAAGAGCTTGTTACGGATCCATGATACTTGCCTCTTTGCGTACTGTCGTGTTGAAAGCTTCATATGCTCCACCGCAGCATCAAACATTTTTTCTGTAGGTTCAAGAACAGAGAGATAATTATGAAATTCTTTATAACCTATGCTGGATGTTTTGAGAATGCTACATGCCAAAAATATGTCTCCGTACCAATAGACTGGTAGATTCCGAGGGTATAGTCAGTTTTTACGTCTCCAGGTGCAATACTGCTATTTGCACCTGCTGCGATTTGACGTAAAGCACGGATTTCGGACAAAAGCCCTTCCTAAAATAAGATCAACAAAGCGGAAGGAAGTTGCAAACACTGAACATGATCAGACCTCTATCATTTTGTCTACCCGCTCATTTAGTCGTCTCTCGAGAATTGACTGTTCGGCGTGCAGCCAAAAACAGAGGGTGCGAAACCTGCCACTATTGAGAATTCATTTACAGGTCAACCAATTCTGATGAACCTTGGCTTGCTCGCAGAGGTATCTTTTGTCTGCTCAAGCATAATTTCGCTGGGACGTCTGCCCGTCTCTTTGATTACACCGAGACTCCGAAGTACTTTACGGGTGTCTCGCCAGTGCCAACGATTCGCTACAATAGGATCGAGAATCGATAGGATCATATGAAGCTTGTAAGCTGCATCGGGATCCGCCGTCGCCGAAGGCGGGTGTTCGGGGAGGTTGTTGAAAAGAACGAGTAAGTCTTTACTCAACGAGCCAATCGTGTCAGCCAACTCTTGGCTCATTACGGGATTTAGCAGAGGAACATGTGCGTTGATGTCAGTAGAAAGGCGATTTGGAAACATGAGATGCTGCATCCAATACGAGGTACCTCCGACCACTATGGGCACCTCATTCCGTTTGTGCGTCTCGTCAATCTGTAACTGAACGGGTTCATATAGTCATCAGAGCGAGAGTAGGGAAGTCGGACCTCTTTCAGAGCATCTTGCACCCACTGGCCAACAACATATTGTTCGCCGGGTGACTTGAAACCCATGAGTAGATGCTCGATGCCTTGCCGTTCTTCTTCAGGAACTTTATTCGTTATGATATCCATTCCCCGATAGACTTGCATCGAGTCGGCATTGATAATTTTGGCTCCGCGCCAGCCATCTTTACGAATACCACGACTGAGATGAAGAGCAAGCTCAATAGCAAAGTTGGATTTGCCGACTCCTGTCGTTCCACATACTGTGATCAGTGGTCGGACGTTCATCAAATCGGTTAAAGGGAGAAAGCCTGAAAAGTCTGTGTTTGTTCCCGGCGAGACTACCAAACAAACTTTGCTATTGTCTGTCTATATACCAAGCTTCTTTAATCAGATCTGCTGCCCTCTCGGCGAATATGTATACTGGTGCTTGTGTGTGCGCGCTGGGGACGAATGGCTAGAGAAACCAACATCAGTCAGCGGCCCATCAAATAATCCTGACAGAGTACACACCAGAACAGACGCGTCAACTATACGAACACCAGAGAGGCCTTTGACTCTGAAATCAGGGTCGACCACTCCATAAGTCGAATCTTTTGCAGACATGACATTCGTTCCAGTACAGTGGGAAGAGGTACCTGTCTCATTTCGAATGTATGAATCCAATAAACTATCGTTTGTGGCGTTGGCAAGGACACCGAGAGGGTAGAGAATGTAGTCGTTCCATGCCGGGGCCTCGAAGAACCTCATGGCGCTCTTTACTGCCTCACGCATGGTCAGGATATCAAATTCGGTGCTTAGAAACCCAGGGTCGATAAGCGGTGAGTCAAGAGGATCGTTTGACTGCAATTTGACAGAACCGCCTGGAGTGGTTGGGTTGAGTCGTTCCGAACTGATTCTAGGTTGAGTAACTTACGCGATGTGGGTGAAACAGCACGCGTAGTAATACCAACGAAGTTGCCAGTTGGCGGTGTTCCTCCTCCTACAAAACCGTTCTAGACGCGATATAGATTCTTATGCTCAAATTCTTCACCATGAATACAGAATCTCTCACCGAAAAACCGAGCTCGTAATGAGGACTACTTGGCCCTGCTGCGGGATCTCCATTCATGAGTTTATCGGATGGTAGACGGGCGAAAAATAGTTGTGATGCGAAAGTATCAACCAGCGGACCCCTCTTCGTACTTGACCAAAGGCCCAGCAGTTCGTCCGAAAAGGAAGAATTTTGATTGATGAGGTCATATGTTTCGTGGCCATGCACTATCCAGTTGCTCGCAAGTCGAGGGTGATCTGTCAGATTTTTGCCTACAGCAGGAAGATCATGCAGAGTAGTGATACCAAGCCGTTGAAGTTCATTCCGGTCTCCGATTCCAGAATTCATCAGGATCTGGGGGGATCCAATTGTTCCAGCGGATAGGATGAGCTCCTTACGTGCGAAAACAACAGACCCCAAACCTTGCTCAGAAGCAATTGAAGCAGTCAGATTTCTACAAAAAAAGATTCGCACCTTGTGCTTGCACAAATTCAACTGTTCGAAAAGTTCTGTTGCAATGGGAGGATAATACACGAGTTACTCTGGTGTTCACTAAGATGTGTAAATTCTTCCTGGCAGAGAACTCTGCACTGAGGTATGCTGTAGCCGAACTACTACGGCTGCCTCCTTCGATAGTAACCTGTGACCAACCTGACCAATTTCCATTAACAATTTTTTATAAAATGCATGAAAAGCTGTCCAACCTAAACCTAAGATATTACCTGAATTCATATCCTGATTGAAGGAAAATTCCTCCAAGTCACGCGTCGTCTGTATGACCCGATTGTCAATGGCCTGGGGAAAGCCTGGTAAGCTAACGAAATTGATTCCGTGGAAGCCATGTATTGACGGCTCAAATTGGCCAGTTGTATTATGGCCGTCAGCAGGCGCAATGAATTTCTCGTTCTGCCCCATCAAAAATTCATCAGTGAGATTGTAGGTGGTAATTGGCCTCTACTTTACGAATGTATGGCTGGATCGCTGTCCAAGACCAACCTGGATCCCTGGTGACTTCGGCGTATCGATCGAAGTCTTCCGATGATCCTCTAGTATAGAACATGCCATCTTGATCGTTCGTTGGTCAAGGAGACAATTCAGAGGGGAAAGACGAAACCGACTGATAGAAGTACTTCCGCCAAGGATATGGCCACGAGCAAACGGAATTGAACGTCCATTGAGGCCAGTTTGTAGTATCGTGGTGTGATTCCAATCATACTGTGTATTGGACAGTCGAGTACAAAAGAATGGAACTTGGGTCAGCAGAGCACCCTTATTCCTGGAAAGGAACATATAAGGCAGGTCAACAGTAGATTCAGGAAACTTGCGAACGATCCTCCAGCCTCAAGTAACAAAACACTGAAATCTGGTATTTCTGACAGTCGATTAGCTAGAACGCTTCCCGCAGCACCAGCTTAGCATTAATAGGGGTCAGGAAACGAGAGTACCAGCTCTTCAGGAGACAACCAACCGCCAACAATGACGAAATCGTAAATGGCAGAAGGAAGGTCTTCAAAGTGTTCATACACGGCACCATGTGCCAGCCAGATATGGAAAAGAGAGCAGTAGACAACAAGGCCAAGGAGATGGTCCATCATTATGAGAGGACTCAAGCTGCGGAATCGTGAGTAATACACATTGAGAATGAGCTGCTTTTTGTTCATGGGTTCTCAGGCGGTCACGTCGATTGCGGATTGAATCATTGTTTGATGTTGTATATTCATTGTCGTCTCTTATGTCTACTCAACTTCGGGCGGCTAGAGTGACACTTGCAAATCTTCGGCCTGCTCCTGGTTCGCAGCACAAGGTAAGTCGCCTTTTTTCTCCTTTTAGTACACATTATCAACATGTTTTCCAGCAAAAACGTGTTGGAAGAGGTCAAGGCTCCGGATATGGAAGGACTGCCGGTCGAGGTGCAAATGGCCAAAAATCGCGTTCTGGTCCAGGTATAAGGCCGGGCTTCGAGGGTGGACAAACTCCAATCACCAAGCTGTTTCCAAAGCGAGGTTTCATCAACCAGTATGCCAAATCTTCTTGTTCTATGACGCTGGCTACACCTTGCGCAGAAATGCAAAGACCTGGGCTCCAGTGAATCTCGATAGAATACAACATTGGATAGACCAAGGTCGTCTGATTTCGTCGCCTGAAAATCCAATTACTGCTCGAGAACTGCTCCTCAGCGGTTGTATCCATGATGTCCATGATGGAGTTAAAATTCTGGGAGACGTGAGTATCTGCCATCTATAATATGAGCTGCAGGGAGACCATCATGGTCTTAGGGTGCCCAACACTTCAAAACTCCTATATACATAAAGGCCTCTCGAGCATCCAAGAGCGCTATCGAAGCAATAGAGAATCATGGGGGCAAGGTTGTCTGCCAATACTATAACCCCTTATCCCTCCGCGATTGCGTCAAAGGCCGCACAGACAGAACAGCTGCTGCGCCAACTCGCCGTGAAGATATTGGTATGCCAACCCACCTTTTTTCCACACCCCATTCTCATTTTCGGCTAGTCTGGTATGGCAAGTACCGTAATAGAGGGTATATCTCTCCTGGAACCCTTGAAGCACTTGGGGACCTCCCCTTCGTAGAGGAGAGATGGAAGTCATTAGCAAAACAGTTGGGTGCCTGGAAAAAGCAGGATTTCGATATACAGAAGAAAAAGTAGTACTAGTAATAGGCGATGGAGTTGTCATGGTGCAGCTTCATCTAATTGCATCCTATCAGGAGATATACTACGGCTGCGTGAGTGAAAAGGAGATCTGGAGCCAGACCGAGAGCGACTTCGTGATACATATCTTGAACCAACGTCGGATGGCGACCTGCTACGTGTAGGACTCCGTCCATTCCGACTAGGGGTGGCACTTCTGCTCCTGCTGTGGCTTCTACTTGTACCCCTACTGCCACTGGGGCTCCTTCTTTCACTGGCGGCATCGCTCTTTCCTTCCATTGCATCCAGAAGGCGACTCTTTCGAGGTCCTAAATCACCGTTCTCTTCGAGCACTTGTCGTTTTGGAAGGCGAGGCAAGATAATATCACACACTCTCTCTTCAGTCAGGAGCGAGTAAACAAATTCGTCCATGAAGGTCAGTGAGTAACCACCTATGAAAAGTATGAGAAACTTGTCCAAGGCAACAGAACTATGTATACCCATGTCGCGTAGGCGAATTTTACTGTAATCCTTTAGTAATGGTTCTAAGAGCTCATACACGTCTACTGCGCGGAATGTTAGTCGAATGTAGAGAGCGGCCAAAGCACGAAGATATCTGTGACACATTCAATGCTTGCCATATGTCGAGGAAGAGGAGATTTACTTGAATTCCTCGGCACGTAGATATTCGACAAGAATTTCTTTTTCAGGCTGAATTTGCAGAAGTTTGAGGACAAGACACATGAAAGATGTGGGTCGTTGGTTGCCGTACACACCGCCAATGTATCTGACCTCAATTGCTTTGTCAATCAAACTCTCGGCTGGAAAGAGGTCAGGAGATGGGGAGGAAGAAACTGAAAAGAACGACCAGTGAGAGCGAAACAGTGTTCTTTCCAGTAGTTGGACTCATAGATGCGGTTGCGGATGACGGTTTCGACTAGGAACTGCGGAGAGTTGGCTTGTATGGTAGAGGTCGAGGAAACACGTACCTGCGGGTTCTTGCCGTGGATCGCAAGCGCGCCTGCGACGGTGGTGTTGGCCATGGAAGGTTGTTTGGTAGTGCTGGTCCGCGGGCCGGGGAACCGACGGACATATAGATTAGATCAAGAATCTATCTTCTGATCATGTTGGACTTTGACGCAGACACCCATCCTCACCGCCGCCGTAAGTCGTTAGTTCTGGTCAAGACTGTCCTCACAACTCCCGCAGTCAACCCTCTTACGAACGAGTTCATCCTCGTTTCTCCTCATCGCACAAAGCGTCCTTGGCTGGGCCAGACAGAGGCCTCTCAGTCTCTTGAGCTGCCTACATACGATCCTGCCTGCTACCTTTGTCCAGGAAACTCGCGTTCAGGTGGCCAAAGGAACCCTGTGTACGAGCACACTTGTACTTTTGTCAATGATTTCTCTGCCGTCTTGCCCCTTCCTACCCCAGCCACTCCCATTGCCCCGCATCCGCTGCTCACCGTAAACCCCGTTCATGGCGCATGCGATGTCCTGGTTTTCCATCCGAGACACGATTTGACCCTTGCGAGACTCCAGATCCTTGATATTCAGCGGATTATTGCTGAGTGGATCAGGATCTATCGCTTCCGGGGGACGCAGGACGGCATCAAATATGTGCAGATTTTTGAAGTATAACAATGAGTATCTCGTGTGCTTTATCTGATGGTGCTTCTTCCAGAATAAAGGTGCCATTATGGGTTGCTCTAATCCACACCCTCATGGCCAGGTCTGGTCTCTATCTGAAATTCCTACCCTGCCCGCGACGGAGTTAGCATCTCTTCGCCGATATTCAATTTCTGAAGCCCCGACATCCAACGCACCACGCGGTCCAAAAGGCACGTTATACTTTACCTGTTACATGTCACAGCTCAACTTTGATCTAGGACGGCCATGCCTTCTGTGTGAATATGCCCATGCAGAACTTGTTATTCCAGTAGAAGGCGGTCGTGTAGTTGTCAAGAACGATTACTGGGTCGCTCTAGTCCCCTGGTGGGCCACATGGCCATTTGAGATTTTGCGTGAGCATTTTTCATCTCCAGAACACCCCATTATCCAAACCCGGTACTTAGTTATGCCTTACAAACGCCACATTCCATCAATTGCCGAACTATTGGCTGAAGAACAATCCTCCTTGGCCGAAATTTTGTCAAAAGTAACGGTCAGATACGACAATCTCTTCTCATGCTCATTCGCATACTCGATGGGTATACATCAACGTCCCATACCCGTGCCAGATAATGATGATGATAACATTGCTCATTTGCATTTGCATTTCTCTCCTCCTTTGCTGCGAAGTGCGAGTGTCAAGAAATTTCTAGTCGGGTCAGTGCATGTGGCGCACCTTTCTGACCCTTGTCTGATGTCACAACACCAGGTTCGAGCTGATGGCTGAAGCACAACGCGATCTTACACCAGAACAGGCTGCGACTAGACTCAGAGCATGTTCGGAGAAACACTATCTCGATGGATAAATTATAGTGCCGAAGGCCTGGAGTATCTACACAACGAAGTAGGTGCTGTATCTACTTGCCATCGATCTGTAGCCACATGGACCAATGAGTCCTCTCTTCTTCAGTGCCATTGAAAAGCCAGTTGACTTTCTTAATTTCCGAAAAACCTTCCTCTAACTGTGGCTCCTCAAAATTGTTACGAAAACCAGTGAACCCCATATACGGCACAAGATCACGTTTGGGCTAGGAAGTTCTATTTAGTCTCTGACAGAGAGGTATCGGTCTTGCATACCTCGGCGGCAGCGATTGACGGGGGTAGGTTGTAAGTGCGGTAGAGGTTGTTGTGCCACGCTAGCTCTATTGAGCCGATGAAATAAAAACATCTGCCAAAGATTGAGGTGCCTATCCAACCAAAGTGGTTACAACACACACCTTGCTGGCACATTCATTTCTTTGGCAACATCGAGATAGAATTTACGAGTCGCACCGTTGCGATTAGTGTTGTCTGGAAAAGCGTATCGGTAAGGCGTATATCACGATTTAACTGGTCTGACCGACAACGCAGCTTTTTCCTTCCTGCAGAGTTTTTTTCGTTTCTTTCACACATTTCTCACGCGTCTTGAACGTGTCCTGATTGATGTGTATATATCCAGCGGGTTCGAAATGCCGACGATAGAACGTTGATTTTCCCAGACACGGGTAGCCTACAAACACTACAAGCTCTTTTGCAGGAGGCGTGGGCAATAGCGGTGTAGAGGTAGGCAAGATAGGAGGTACTGTTGGCAAAAAATTAGACGGAGGTAGATAACGTCAAGGAACGATGGGCCAACGATCAGACGGTAGAGAGGATACGCTGAATCCAGGGAGAATATAGTTGGTGTGCGGCGAAAGATTCAGAAAGTACTCCTACGAAAAGGAATCAGAATCGGTCGCTTGAAAGGGAATTTTCGAGAGATTTACTTCGGGTGTGAAGAAGGGGATGTCGATATTGAGCGCCCATTTGCGATCGGTACTAGAGAAATCATGCTTGTTGCCTGAATACTGCCGTCCCGCGGCGTCACCCACGAAGAAAGATTGAGCTCGATCTAGAAATAACAGGTCAGGGTAAGTAGGATAAGCAGGTATAATGATTTGGCACGCAGACCTATTTCAACGCCGTCTTCGCGAAAGATGCGAACGAGCTCTGTCCACATGCCAGGCATAGGTTTCCTGTATCCATCCTTGGCAGTGGCAGCAAACAGGCGGAAGTTGACATTAGGTAGCTTCCAGAGATATCATAATTAGGGAGTTTAAGGCCACATGTCACTCACTGCGGCGGCAATGAGAGATATCTTGGCCTTCCACGTCTTGAGAGCTTGAGGCTTGAGGGCTTGATTAGAAATGATGACGACTGCATAACTTGGACGCGCACAAGATAAGTTATCTGTTGTATGAAAGAAGACGGCAGCGTACCCTTCATCGGCCACCTCTTTCAGTTTGGCAGGAACGACAGCCCTCCACCACTCCCATGTCTCAGAGGGTCTCTTTCCGCTGCCATAGTCCGATTTGATAATGGTGCCGTCGAGGTCAAAGGCGGCGACTTTGGTGGAGGGTGTAGGTCGATGGTTGATGGCATGAAGACACGAACGAGTGGGACCGAGGGGCTCAAGCCATTGGAAAGGGCTAGTCAACGGGTCTGTGTCCGGCTTCTTGGTGAAGAAGGGGTGTATCTTCTTTGCGGGAGGCTGCTCGGAGTCGAGATGTTCAGAAGTGCGTTTAGCGGAGGGCATGTGGCCGTGGTTGCGAACAACGACCACGTTGTTGCGAACAGTGACTACACAAGCCAGTCTTCGCGCCATGTTCCCCAAGGTCATTTCTACCACGCCTCTTGCTACTGCCGACGCAAAGTCAGTCTCGCTATGCGGTTTGATTACCCCTGACTCTCTTCAGATGGATCTCTCTCAAGAAGCTCGCTTATCTCGACAACGAGGGTAAAGAGGTACATCTCTCTCTTTTCTTCCTCAAGCATGATTCAATGCTGCTCAGCGCGCCTGGGAGTACGCTGAACGCAAGACGCGCAAGGCATCTGGAATTGACGGTAAGCCGGTCTCCTTCCTTGGATCAGTGAGTAATCGTTGTTCATAAGCCGTCGCTGTACTGGCCATCCTGCGCTCAAAGACAAATGCCTTCCCTGTCTCTACTATCGTCATCGAACAATTCCGTCCACCCATCGACAAATACATCATTGGTACGTGTTTCTATGTCGCTGCTTCCCATCTTTAAAGTGATGTCGTTTCTCGTTTGTTAGAGCTTCCTGCAGGCATCCTGTGTTTCTCGTAGAACCTTTGAACTCGGAATGACCAATGTCCTCTGTAGGTTTGATCGATGAAGGTGAGACTCCTGAGCAGGCCGCCATCCGCGAACTCGAAGAAGAGACTGGATACAAGGCAGAGGGCCTAATTGAATCGACACCTGTGATTGTTTCAGACCCTGGTTGGCAATTTTTCATGCTAGACCTACTAGCAACTCAATCCTCCACCACTAGGAATGACTAACGCTAATATGAAGCTGGTGGTTCTAAGCGTAGTCCTAGAGGACAAGTTGGAATTGCCCAATCAGAAGCTTGATCCTGGGGAGTTCATTGTCCCGCGTATTATAGAATTATCCAAGCTCAATTCAGAGCTCAAAGGTGATGTGCTTTCACGAATTGCTTAAGCCATCCAACCAACATCATGGGCAACAGATTATGATACAAGGGTATTGGCTCAGATACGCAGCAAGCTTTTGTTCTGAATCATTTTCAGGGATTCGTCGTTGACGCGCGACTCTCACATTTTGCAATCGGCTACGAACTCGCAGGTCGTCTGGAACCAATTGGTCTTTAGGATCCCCAAATATTTTTCGAACGGCTATTCATGTATATTATTCCGTCTTAGTGACGCATCCTCTTCGCCTTATCTATATGTTTCCTGAGCTTCTGTTGTTTTTCCCGTAAAGAAGCCTTCTTTTTCCCTCGGACAGCGCCACTGCTCAAAATCATCATGATGGGCTTGTTTCTTGCCTTCTCGCGATTGGTGGAACTGCTCGCCACCTCCTTGTTGACCTTGCCTTTGTTCGATTTGAACTTTTCGCGCCCCTCTCTACCTTTCTGTATTGAGGCCATGCGCTCTGCATAATCAGCTTTTGCCTTTTTTCGTGGACCGAGAATGTCATTTTCCGAAATGAAGGAATTATCTTGTTCGCCGGATTGTACCGATTTTTTGTTAGCTTCAAGGGTCGCCAGCTTTCGTTTAGCATGGCTTCCTCCACCATTTTCGACCGCTTTACTGGCTTCTTGAATGCGAAGATCGTTGAGTAGGGCAAAATCGGCAGGTGTAAGAATCTGTATTCAAATGCTGAGGAAGTGCAACTTGTATGTGGTAAGGTGATCCTTACTTTGGTAGTAGCAAGGGTCGATATGCGGGGAGGTACTTCAGGTTTTGGTTGTGCCTTTTCTGCTTCATCCTCACTGTCGCTAATGACGATATCATTGTCGTCGTCAGAAACATTGATCCAATCATTGTCGGAATCAGAGTCAGAAGAATCTGACTCTACGTCCCAACCATCCCAAGCACCTTCATCTTCCTCTTCGTCTCCTAGAACAACACCTTCTTCATCGCGCAGCTTTTGTAAATGATCTTCAAGGAGCTGATGGCTTCGTAAGTACAAACGTGATGATACTAAACTGGTGTAGGACGAACTGAGAGTCCTTCAATATCAGCCGCCGCCTCTGAAGTGTGACCAAACGGCAGGGGCTGCGAACCACTAGCAAGGCCCATGCTTGCGTCTTTTCCCTATGACATGCAATGAGCACCGTTCAAATTCAAATACAGATGAAGTCGCACTCTTTCTCTACGTTTCAACATGCCAGGATTGACCTCACGAAAGAGTTGAAGTAGGCCCCGCGCAGCCGCGATGACGGCTTTGTCACGACTCTTCCGGTATTCGATCAAGTCACTCAACAGGTCTTCCTCCATTGACCACGGCTGTCGCCTACAAACCTCTCGGATAGCATTGAGCCCTGCAGCAATGACTTCACTGCCAACTCCTGGATGGACAAATTCGTAGGCGAGTTTCCGTATGACGGGAGTAACAGCGTCGGGTGGTGTCAGATCGTGAACGGATTGAGCGAGGGCGACAAGGATGGCGGGAACACGAAGTTGTCGGTGTGTCAGATATTTGACGATGTAGGTATAAAAACTGAGAACACAGAGCTTGTGGGCGCCCATCACTCGTGAAAGAAGTTGCATAATTAGGATCTTGTGGTCGAGAGAGAAACGTTTGTCATGACGATTTAAGATATCAAAGAGTTTCTCAGCAAATGTTTGAGGATCATTCAGAAGCTGCAGGGCAGGGAAATTGACAGCATTTGTAGCTTTGCTGAGCTTTTTCTGGAGGAACATCAAGCCTTATATTTGCCATCATGGTTTGTACTTGCCTTTTTGGCTGTGTTGAGGACTTTCTGTAATTTTTTGTCTGCACTTCGTGTCTTCTTGTTTATCTCCCGTCGATGATGTAGTGCTCGAATATTTACTTCCTGTTATTTGAACAATCAGAATTCAAATTGGCGGGTCGCATGAGAGACACACTTCGTCTTCCTCTTCATCACTGTCTGCTTTATCCTCGTCACTTCCAAGGAAGAAGTGAATGGAAGCACTTTGGACTTTTGCCACAGGATGGAAACACCCAAGAGCTACGATAGCCACTGGCTTCGCGTCAGTCCTAAATCGGTTATCTTGAAATAAATATCACAGCATAGAAAGGGATGACGTACCATATACCCTTCCTCCAAAGTTCTTTTGTCAAGATAACGGCCCACATGGCTTCCTCGCCATTGTACGCCGTCGAACCATCGCTGGTAGGCCCATTGGAGGCCTTGAGCTTCCCTTTATCGCTTACGACTTCCCCTTCCATCCCACGTTCTACCATGCCGAACAGCATGGTCTGAACTGCACGGTTGAGCTTGTGGTTCTTAGAGCGCAAATTTGCTGTTCGTATGTCAGAGAGAATGGTTTTACGAATGAAGGATCGCAAAGTAGGAGACGTAGTGCGAGGGAGGATGGGGAAAATGCTTTTGAGAAGTCTGTACAATAGTGAGGCGTGAGGGTTAAATCGATTGGAGCCGACCTACTCGATTGACGAGATAACATTTTTATTCCTCAAGATGACCAGGTTCTGTACCAGTGTTTTGCGCGTGTCCGGAGAAAGAGTGCTATAACTCTCAAGAATTAGCGATGATATTTGTGCAGGGAATTCTGCGGTTTCTTTCGGGTAGCAGGTAGCAACTTGTGAAATGAACGAGACCAGTTCCCGAAAGTGTTGTGCCTGCTCATCGGGGCGAAGTCTGAAAATTTCGCGAATACTGTTATAGTGATTCCATTGTTGGATAAACTCCTCCTTGTATCCCTGGGGGTCGCGCTTGATGAGGTTTTGTAACTGGGGGAGATTCGCAGTCAATAATATTCCTCGTCCCATGGGTGGAGAAAGGAAGATGAAGCTCTTGCCAAATACGACCATACGGCAGTGATTTCAAGTTAGCCTCAACTTATTTTCTTTATTCTTTACTATCAGCCTTTCATGCGCTTCTTCAAATCTTTCAAGCTCCTCCACCGCAGAACAAAATCAGAACCATCCATTACCTTGGTTTCTGGAAGACCGGATCTACGGGAGGCCTCCTCAAGCTCTGACAACGTGCCTAGCGCCTTGCTGCCGATCAGAGTTGTGACTGTCGCACCTGATGCCTTGCCTGTACCGCACCCCAATACTCGCATTCTGGATCTGGAGATCGAGAACTCTCGCCTTCGAAACTTATCGGCTACTACCTGTGATGAACTCGCCACTGTCAAAGCTCAGCTTACAGCTACTCAAGCTGAACTATTTGCAGAACTCCATAGGAGTGCTTGTCAACGGAAAAGCGACCAGAACGAAATTAGGAAACTTCGTGAGACAGTAGCGCAATACGAAGAATTTATTGTCAATTCCAGTGCAAACCAAACAACTGCCGACTCTAGTCACATCGTCGACCAGGCCCTTTCCAGCATCGTGGAAAGAGAGGCAAACTTGGATGTGTCAAGTCCCGTCGGTGTTGTTTCCTCTTACTTTGGACAACGAAGTCGAGATCAATACATGTCGGCCCTACAGCTCACGCTTAAGTCGCGTTTACAACTTAGGCAGTACAAGAAAATCGCAAAATACTGGAAAAAAACTGCCTTACAAGAGACAAGAAATGTGTCGCTTGTGACTCCGTCAGCCTCAACTATATCTTCTATCATTGAAACTCTTCCTCTTGATCGCCAGAAGGCCGTCGACGATCTCATCACTCGCCGAAAATCTAGTGAACTCCCTTGGTTGCCAGAACATCTTGAGACTCCACGTCGAACCAAACCTGTGACTATGGGAACTATTATTGAAGTCGCGGGTGTTCTTAGTCCTTCTCGTTCATTGCCACAGAGTCGACCTTGTCTTTCTCCTCTTGCCAGTCAGTCTTTCAGGCAGGAACTGCACAAGTTTGCGTCTACCAATCGCCTTGCCAACTGGCCACACGTCTCTAGACGGCCTCTAGAGCAACTAGATCTCAATGTGCGCAGTTATCACGCAGAATATGCTGGACCCATTCGCAGGAAACAGCTTTCAACAAACCCAATACTCACAGTAAGTTATCTAACCCTTCCGTGTCTCATCAATTCACCATTTACGTTTCAGCGCGACCGTCAGCGGGCAACGAATCGTCGTCCGATGTCGGACTCATATGCAACGGTTCCGGAATCATCGTTCCAAGATGATCCCAAGCGCGCAATGCGTAACGACTTTTCAGGACACCCTGCCAATACACCATCGACCATTCTTGCTGCGCGATTATACGCAGACACACTTGGTGATATCAAAGAAGACAACGAACATCACCCAGATTCGAGCTTTTCGTCGAACGTCAGTGAACTGGGTTGGTTCGACTTCCAGAAAGAGGATATTTCGTTTGGTTCCAACACTGAGACTTTGATACCCACAACTCCTGCAACACCCGTAACCAAAGACTTGCCTCGGAGAGCTAAATCAAGGATTCCTTTGCCGGTAATCAAGACCCTGAGGAGGCTTTCCTCGACACGACTTGTAACAATCAGGGCTAAAGACATGGTAGCCACCTCACATCGAAGGAAAACAACAGCTAATAAGTTATCCCCGACACGGCTTCCTGTAAGGTCGCGATGATGCATGCATGTAAATATATTAAGCCTTGTAACAATAATCATGATAAGATCCAAGCAATATAATATACAATGAAATTTGCACAAAGAACATTAAAACGTTTGGAAATCATGAGTCCTTTGGCGTTTCTGCGGTTGGAGAGGTAGTGGGTATATTACTATCGGCAGCAGGAGATTCTGTCTTGGGAGGTTTGTTGTCGCGTTGTGGCGTGCCTTGGTTTGCGGAACCACCTCGGCCCCTGCCTCTTCCCCTTCCTCTAAGACCGCCTCGCGGGCTCCCTCTGACCCAGTTGCCTGAATCGCGAGGGGGAGATGCAGGTGTCACAGTGGGCACTGGGACATCTGGCTTGTTCGCATCTTCTGCCGCGGCACTCTCGACTTTCATTTGTTGCTGGTTCCAGTCTCCAGTGGGTTTTCCAGAGTCCCACTCTCGACTCTGGATCTTGTCCATCTTACGCTTCGCGTTCTGTTCTCGTGTGCGATTAACACCTTCCTGCACCTTGCGGTTCTGAGCATGTTTGGCACGTTCAGCCTCTTGTGTCTTCCGGAACGCCTCTTCGTCAGCTTGCACATCCTTACTTTACAGATGAGTGGGAGGCAAACGCGAAAGATGGAGGACGGACCAATCTCCGTTGTTTGATCTTCTCATTCTGTTCTTTGATTCTCGCCATGCGCTCAGCAAGCGCCTCGTCACTCAATTTGTCCTGGAGAAATGAGATTGTGAGCTCAAAGAGGGAAATGTACCTACTCGCTGAGGACCACCCGTCTTGACACGTTCGGCGTTGACATAGGGCTTTTTTTTCTCTGCTTTCTCATGCTTTGGGTCCACACTAGAAGGGGCCTGGTCTGGTGAGGGCGCGACATCTGACTGAGGTAGGGGTGTCTCCTGTATGGAGAGGTGGTCAAAATCGAGGCCCAATGAATTTTGAGTGGCCATGGTGGAAGAAATTATTTAACCCTAACCCCGTGCACATGCAGCTGATCCTAATAAAGTCGAGGCCATCGATTACTCGTTCAGATCGACCTCCATCATGTCTCTCTCCAACAAGTTGGCCATTACCGACGTCGATCTCAAGAACAAACGCGTTCTAATTCGCGTCGACTTCAATGTCCCCCTCCAGGATGGTGTTATCACAAACCCTGCTGTACGTCCATCTAATTGCTCTCAATCCATCATCTCATCTTTGTTATCGCCCAGCGTATCGTCGCGGCTTTGCCTACCATTCAATACGCGCTCAACAATAGTATGTTCCTCGGAACTTCTCCTCGTCATCACCATCACAGTGCATTTCAGACGCGTCCGCCGTGGTTCTCATGTCTCACTTGGGACGTCCGGACGGCAAGATTATCGATAAATATTCGCTCAGGCCCGTTGCTGCAGAACTCGAAAAGCAAATTGGAAAACCTGTGCAGTTCTTGAATGATTGTGTGGGACCTGAAGTCGAGAAGGCCGTCAAGAGCGCGCCGCATGGTTCACTCATCCTGTTGGAGAACTTGCGCTTTCACATCGAAGAAGAAGGATCGGTCAAGAACAAAGACGGCAGCAAGACTAAGGCAGACTCGACCAAGGTAGCTGAGTTCCGTGAAGGGCTTACCCGTCTTGGTGATGTATATGTGAACGATGCCTTTGGCACGGCGCACCGTGCTCATTCAAGCATGGTTGGCATCAAGCTGCCCCAGAGGGCTGCCGGATTCCTTGTCAGGAAGGAGTTGGAATTCTTTGCCAAGGCGCTAGAAAAGCCTGATAGACCATTCCTCGCTATCCTTGGAGGCGCCAAGGTTTCGGACAAGATTCAGCTGATCGACAACCTGCTCGACAAGGCGAGTGGACCGTGAAAAGCTGTGTTGGTGTATTGACTGCATGCAGGTCAACTCTCTCATAATCTGCGGTGGAATGGCTTTCACCTTCAAGAAGACCCTCGACCACGTTAATGTCAGCCAACTTCCTTGATCTTATCTCATCTTATCAATGGCGTCATCTTAGATCGGCAATTCCATCTTCGATGTCCCCGGATCCGAGAAGGTTGCAGGCCTCGTCGAGAAAGCGAAGAAGAATAACGTCAAGCTCGTCTTCCCCGTAGATTTTATCACCGCCGACAAGTTTGACAAGGACGCCAAGGTGTGTCGTTTTCTCGTCCTGCCCATCACTTGCCTTAATTTCCTTTCTAGACTGGCGTTGCCACCCAAGAGGAAGGTATCCCAGACAACTGGATGGGCCTTGATGTCGGACCAAAGAGCTCTGAACTCTTCCGCGAGGCAGTTCTTGAGGCAAAGACCATTCTGTGGAATGGGTACTTGAATCAATTCATCGTAGAGTTGTCCTTCTAATGTATGATCTCTGCAGTCCGCCTGGCGTTTTTGAGTTTCCCGCTTTTGCTCAAGGATCCAAATCTCTTCTTGATGCCAACATCGAGGCTGCCAAGAAAGGTGCTGTCGTAATAGTCGGAGGCGGTGATACTGCGACCGTTGTCGCCCAACATAACGCTGAGGACCAGTTGAGCCATGTTAGCACCGGTGGCGGCGCCAGTCTCGAACTATTGGAAGGAAAGGTGCGTTGTTCCTCACGCCTTATCGCCACTCATCTGATTTCCGTTCGCAAGGTACTTCCTGGTGTCGCAGAACTCAGCGAGAGGTAATTAAACTGAAGGAAGGATTTAAAACAAAACACTCCATAGACTGCGTAGAGTGTCTGTATAAAATTAGTTGTTGATTGTCCTGGGAATATATTATGTAATATGGATAGGATTTGATTTCGAATTTCGTGACGTTGACCAACTCCTTCCTGACGTGCACCATGGTCAGAATTATCATCAAAGGAGGCAAGTGTATTCATTCATAATGTCCCTACGTATTTATCCAAGCAACTTCAATAGGTGTCTGGAAGGTATTTGCTCATCTAAGTTGTGGACAATGTGGTTCGGAATTCACACCGTCTCACAGAACACCGAAGACGAGGTCCTCAAGGCTGCTATAGCGAAGTATGGTAAAAACCAGTGGTACGTGATCGTTCTTTTTCTTTCTCTCACTCAAGAATATACAACGATATATTTTATATTCTCATAGGGCTCGGATATCGTCTTTGCTCGTTCGAAAAACACCAAAACAATGCAAAGCACGATGGTATGAGTGGTTGGATCCATCCATAAAAAAGACGGAATGGTCCAAGGTGTGTACAATGCTCATTGAGAGACCGTTTGCCCTCTTATTTTTCCGCAGACTGAGGATGAAAAACTTTTGCATCTGGCTAAACTCATGCCCACGCAATGGCGGACAATAGCACCTATCGTGGGACGGACAGCAGTTCAATGTCTCGAACGATATCAGAAACTTCTTGACGAGGCAGAAGCGAAGGAGAACCAGGAATTAGGCTTAGTGGGGCCGAGTGGAGACAGTGGACCAAGTGCAGACGATGTGCGGCGGCTGCGCCCCGGAGAAATTGACCCCGATCCGGAGACCAAACCCGCTCGTCCAGATCCAATTGACATGGATGAGGATGAAAAAGAGATGTTGTCAGAAGCGCGTGCTCGTCTTGCTAACACACAGGGTAAGAAGGCCAAGCGAAAGGCCCGTGAAAGGCAGTTAGAGGAGGCGAGGCGATTGGCTGTCTTGCAAAAGAAAAGGGAATTGAAACAGGCGGGCATAATGTAGGTTTTGTCTTTCAGCTATTTTCATACTCTCAACGGCTATTTCTAGAATGCGGCATAAAACCAAGCGAAAGGGCATGGACGTCAGTCTCGCGATAACAATTCTTTGACACCGACTGACAATTATTCATCCAGTACAACGCAGATATTCCTTTTGAGAAGAAGCCAGCTCCTGGGTTCTATGACACCACTGAGGAGCAAGCACGGGTTGCCGCAGCTCCAGTTGGCCAAACTCTGCGTCGGCTAGAGAACAAGCGCAAACCGGAGGAGGAGGAAGCGGAGCGTAAGAAGCGTCAGCGCAAAGCGGCAGCTGGAAAGGAAGGTGAAGGGTCAGGGCATCAGACAAAGTTCATTGCGGCCCGCGATGCGCAAATCCAGAAGTTGAAAGAGGCAGAGTCCATAGGAAGAAGAAGAAAACTCGTACTTCCGGCGGCTCAAGTCGGTGAAGCTGAGCTTGAGGACATTGTAAAGATCGGACAGGCCGGAGAGAACGCGAAAGCTTTAGTCGATGGTGGGAGTGACGCTAGTGGCAAGCTTCTGAGTGCGTATGAGGGTTTAGAAAACGCTCGTATGGCAAGAACTCCACGAACTGCACCACAACGTAAATTGGTGTGTTCTTTCCACGATGATAAGGCTGATTTTCTTTTTTCCCACAGAGGATACTGTCCTCATGGAGGCGCGTAATTTACGAAACATGACAATCCAGCAAACACCGCTCCTAGGAGATGAAAATACTCCTCTTCACGTTGGACCTAGTGGCAGTACAGGCTTTGACGGTGCTACGCCGATGCATAGCGTTGCTTTTACCCCCAATCCTCTTGCCACACCCCGCGAGAACGGATTGACTGTCCCAGTAACACCTCTACGGACCCCAATGCGTGATAACCTCTCGATTAATTCAGAGGGATTCTCGAATGTTGGCGCCACACCTCGCGATGAACGTCTTCGTATGAATTCAGCCAAACGAGCTTTAAAGGCGGGTTTCATGAATCTTCCAAAACCTGAAAACAATTTCGAGCTTCTTGTCCCCGAGGACGAAGTAGAAGACGGAGACCTTGAATCTGCACCGCTGTCTGAAGAAGATGCAGCTGAGCGAGATGCAAGATTACAGCGCAAACGGGAGGCAGAGGAGCAAGCAGCACTAGCGCGGAGGTCTCAAGCCGTCAAACTCGGTCTACCTCGACCTGCCGTTGTTGATGTAGACATACTTTTCCAGCGTCTCAGTGTCGACGACGACCAAGATTCTGACCAAGGAAAAGCTCAGCGGCTAATCAATGCCGAGGTTGCTCAGCTCCTCCTCCATGACGCTATTACATACCCTCTTCCCGGGACAAATTTTCCAGGTCGCACTGTTTCCACATATGAACAACCACCAGACAACGATGTCGAGGCAGCAAGGGCAGCTATACACTTCGAGCTTTCTCTCGCTGTTGGATTTCCTAATGCCAATCCTGAGCAACTTCGTGATGGTCTCCTTTCTCTTGCAAAATCAGAAGCCGTTGATGAAAATATCTCCTGGGCTGCTGTTCGGCAACATCTAGTTTACGATACTTCTTCGAAAACCTGGGTGGATCCAGCGGACCTCTCTCCTACAGGACGTGTCGAAGGATATAACGCCATTCTCGACGACAGCCGGAGTAATATGACTAAAGATAGCTCCAAAGCAGCGAAAATCGAGAAGAAACTTGGGGTTCAACTTGGTGGCTACCTCGCAAGATCTCAAGCATTTGCAAAACGAATAACCGATGCATTTGAAAAGCTTCAATCTGCACATGTGGATTATAGCAGCTTCTCGCGACTCCGGATCAACGAGTCGGTAGTCGGGCCACGCAGGTTAGACGCTTTGAAAGAAGAGGTAGAGAAGCTCACGAAACGAGAAAAGCTTCTTCAGGAGAGGTACGCCGAGCTAGACTTTGAGCGAAGGGAGTCTCTGTCACGAATAGCTACACTTGAAGAGAAAGTCATGGCAGAAGCTGAGGCTTTGAATGATGCTCAACTGGCAGAGATGGAAGGATAGATATTAATGCACTTGTGTAGTGACTTTCCGGATATGTATCATTACTGTATTTTTATATATCTGCCTTGCGGTGACCTTGAGGTGAATTGTAAGATTGCTTAATGGCACCGTTGTCATCATCCTTTGTTCGATATCTATATCTTGACATGAGGTAAAAGAAAGGCCAAAAAGGATTAGGCGGAAGAGAAGCATGTACGGTATTCCTGGCCCGTCACTCAAGACAAAAGGCGGCTCTCCCTTGACTGTGTCTATCTTACAATTACTACCTCCCACTCCCACATATAGCAGATTATCTTGCTGAGCGATGTACATACGATCAATCGAGACGGCTTATAGCCAAGCACCGTCTTCAATCCCTGTGGGAGCAATAGCAGGGGGTATCATTGCTGGTGCATCTCTCGCTGTGATAGTGACGTTGGGGTGGCTGAGACGGAAGCGAGGTAACTGCCGACAGTTGGTACGTTGGGGCGAAGTCGTAAGTTCAACAAAACGTGGACTGTGAAAGCAGCTAACGTAAGTGTACATAGAATGCCGAAACGAAGCATGAGACTCCTCAACATCGTGTCTTGTCAGAATCACCCAGTACATCACAGGGGCCTTTCTTTTCTTATTCAACCGAAAGAAAAAATAAGTTAGGTAAATTCGAGACGAGGGCTGACAACCCGGGATCAGAGACAACTAGCACAGTCAGTGGGCTTCCCGAAGTATCCAAACCGCGACCATTGCGATCGGCAAAGGGGTCTTCGCATTTGCTATTGGGAGCTAGGGACCGCTACCTTGACGCGAGCATACTACCACCATCAAAGATAGCCCATAAGCCATCGACAGTCAGTTCGGTCTCTATGTACTCAACAGAGAGCGGGGAAGAGCATCAAGTACGAGTGCCACCGAACCTGATCCTTGCTGCCACAGGAGGATTAAACATTGATTATGGTGGTGATCGACGTTCAATGTCTCCGTCCAGTTGGGACTTCCTGTCGCGGATCGCCAACGGAGTCCAAATAAATGCACCACGTCATTCTCAGGCTAGCAGTCGATCAGCATACACAAGAATGTCGAGGGATTCATCTGGAGCGCTAGTTGGCGTGGCACTTTGAATAGATATGGAATTGAAGATGACATATCTGACTTAGCGACGAGTCCAGCGGCAAAATATATTACGTTTATTATATAATTCGTTTTTGGATATAACGCGTTTTGAATTGTTACTATTGTAGTGTCCTGAAGTGTTGCTGTACAAAGAAGGAATTCAACAAAGACTGATAAGTTTCAGGATGTGAATAGCTACCTGCTCCACCTGTGCGACGGAATGCTTAAATTGTGCAACCTCCTTCCAACAATCCAAAGGTGTGGAGGGATGGGTTCTGAAAACTTTACAAACGAGTCCAATAAGAGCATCAATAAGAACACACCTATAACACGACACGACGGCCTCGGCAGTGGACTTAACTTCAGGAAACTCGCCGAGATCCTTGCGAGATTGATATCTATCCACCTTGCTGCGAATCTCTTCTAGATCACCCATCAGTTCAGCACTGCTGGGAATGCGTCCTGTTCCTCCCGACTCATCCTCGGATACACCTCTCTCGCGATCTAAATTTTCTTTTTCCAGCGCAAGCTCGATTTCTTGCCGGATTCCGTCCTCTTCTTGCTTCAAAATTTCGATTTCACTTTGGATTCTCGAGCGAATATGGGCATCCAAAGATGATTGTCGTTCCGGCAAGGTTTCAGAAGATTCAAGTCTGTCCGAGAGTTGGTTGACTATATCACGAGAGAACTGAGTATGTGTTTAGAGTCCAAAAAGAGAGATGACGAATGAACGAGGAAACATACTGAAACAGGAGTCTCATTGGCGAAGACGTGTTCGTCCGTTTCCGATGGCTTCGATTGGCTGGTTCCCATTCCCGCTACTCGTTCGTAGGGCGAGCTGTAGCTGTACCCAAAGCTTGAGGTTTCACGAGGGAATCACGTGACACGAGTAGCTAAGCCACTAAGTTATTAATTAAGCTATCCATC